>JAWWMK010020290.1:0-18255 GCA_035047105.1 Galeopsomyia nigrocyanea | reverse complement strand
TGAAGTCATCCATCCTGGTGAATAATATAAAGAATAATTGGAAATAACAACATTCCATAGAAACTTGAAATTGATCGTGTATAATGGTTTCTAAAAATTTATAGGTTAGGTTGCGCTCCGTCTTCCTCTTAAAGTAGTTGCGTTATTAGCGTAACTACTTTTATTGTAGTTGCACTATAATCATTTTTCAATGTTTATAAAAAAAATTCTTTAGTCTCATTAGAAAATACCTAGTTAAAAGTATAGAGCCACAAAAAAAAAATGAAAACATACAATTTCAGTTGAATCGCACAAATGATTAAATAGTACATTATGTACAGAAGGGCGTACAAGATTTTTTTTGCCTTCGGCTCGTGCTAGCTCGCCTCGACTCCTACTGCACAATTACATCCTCGGTCACAAAAGACCCCCTTTACGTCCTTGATAAATACTATATACTTTTTGTCACGCGTGTATTGATTTTGCGATTTCGCCTTCACAAAAGGGAAACTGAATTTGCCCATTTTTCGACTCGATAACTAATTCTTATTAAGATATATAAATACATATTTCGAGCAATCATTGTGAGCGGGCGTATCGTAACACTTTACTCCCGGCCGGCAGAAGAATAATTTTTTTGCTCGCCGGTAGGAAAAGTGGCACTTCAGGTACTCTTTCGTGGGCATAAAATCGCGAAAATCGTGCATGTGTGACAAAAAAGATCATTTTGTGATTGTAGTGCAACTACTTTATGCAAGTAGTGTCGATATTGGTCCAAAATTCTTTAGTTTGCTAAACGTATCGCGGTGATACAGTAGTGCAACTAAAATTTTTTTTTTAAAGTAGCACCGCTACAATCGATTTGATTTGTAGTTGCACTACTTGTAGCGCCGCTACTCATGTAGCGGAATATATGTAGCGGTAGCGCAAAGTCCAGACTTGCCCAACACTGAATTTGAATATCCGAAATTCAATTCTAACTAAGTTCTGATTTAGCACATTAATTGTATATAAATAATGACAGTTCATTTCAAATGTCTACCTAAATATGTCTACCTACTAATGTACAAATTATAACATGTGTCGTCTGTGCTCGTAAAGTGGCCAATGAAGTTTGAGTAAAATATAAAGTAAGAACAAAATTTACCGTGATCCTCAAAGGTGCAGCGTTTAAACTGAAGATGGAGCAAAGATCCATCAGGACAGTTGTTCATATCCGAGGAAAAGGCAGAACATTCGTCTTTGACTTGAGAATTATTATCATCCAATCCATCAAATTCATAGTTAACGCTATACTTGAAGCGATACTTTCCGGCAAGGGGGCAGTACTCGTTGCGAATTTTGATACCGCCGACTTCTTTGCTACCTGCAATTGTACAATAGTTTTGTAGTGAAATGTTTACATTGTAAGCTATTTTGTACTGTTTTTTTTTATACTTACGATAAAGAATCGCGGATGTATTGAGTTGTTTACAGGACTCGATCGCGCCGCTCTCGTTCGTGTAGCATCGGTTGAGGTCTTGTGAAAATACTTCGACGATGTTACGCGAGCGGCGGATCAGCTGAAAGCACCTCATGCACTCGCCGTAGCCACCTCGGCTGTATAAAATAATAATGATTAGATTTTGTATGTATATAATACCTTTGATTATTATGTATACTCCTACTCAACCGACATTTAATCTAATTATAGGGATAAAAATGACTTTAATTTATAATGTAAATGTTTGAAAAATAATTGAAAACGCATTTGAAGCGAGTTTTTATTGTCGCCATAAAAGATACATTTGCAATTATATACGCGTTGCAGCGTGTGTAAAAAATTGTATTCGAAGAATATTAATTTATTTCAAGTCAAAGTCGTAATATATCGACATAGTGTTTTCAACTGAAAACTATAAACTGCCTATAGATAATGTATCTTCGTTGTGTCTAACGTGAATATATCTTTGAAAATATTGTTTTTTGTCGAAGAGTGCCGCAAAATGTTTGCTTCCAAACAACGCAATTACGTATATGTTCCTTCATTTTACCAAGAAAATATTTTTGTAATAAAATTAGTGATGTATCTGCATTTTGGTGTTCTTCATTTTTCACTCCCAGCATCGATCATTTCTACACGAGCTACCGATTATTTTGATTCGATATAATCATTTGTATATGATAACTCACCTATCTCTCAGCAGTACTTTATCACCGATTTTCTTGTGACAATAGCCCCACACAGGTATGGCATTGAAGGTGATATTAATAGTGGAATACTGAACGATCGGCTCGCCATCGTCGAAAGTGTTGAGATTACCGCGGGCGTTGCCGATGCTATTGCCGCTGCTCACCTGCATGACAAACTCGCCCTGATACTCGGCCGAGAAGTAGCAGCCGGAGGTGAAATCTTGCAGCTCCAGAGTTGGATTTTGCAACTCCTCGCTCGCGATCGTCGATAAGCCTGCAACAAGCAAAAGCCGCCTTTATTTCCTGCTTGCACAAGTGTGTGTATATTCTCGCGAGCGCTATATATATATATATACACATACTACTCGATACCACACTTGTACTTTCAGTTTTACTTTTCTTTCTTTTTTTTTCAATGGGAGGAAACACGCGACGAGCTCGCTTGGCTCGTAGTTACTTTTTTTTTTCTTTATAATGCCAGCTGGTTTTACGTTTTCGTTCCTCTTTTTTTCTGGTTTCATTCAGGCGAGCAGAGCGATGTGTGTATATATGTGTGTTTCGAATGAATCGCGCTGCGGGGATATATATTACACATTGAGAAATGATGTAGGTGTTGCTTTTAAATGCCGAGAACTTTTATCTTTCACGGCTTGTTAACGCGTTTGAATAACAGCCTTTTTTTACGCCAAACGGGATACCCATATATATCACGCGAATAAAAAAATAAATAAATAAAAAATTAACGTTCAATCGGGAAGCTGATTCACCCGTGAGTGAGTTTGTAAACCAGAACCTTCTCCCGGCAAACATTTACACAGAGTTTATTTGATTGAATCTTGAGTATCGTCGTAAAAATCCTCATCCATAAAGCCATTCATTCGCCAAGGTGAAGCCATCAATCCGGAGACGCTTCTCTTCAGACTTGCAAATGAATCGATTGTACCGTTTTAGAAAATAAAAAAAGAAGAAACGAGAGCCTACAAAGCGCGTCGAAGTAAAAAAATTTTCACATCGAAGAGCTTTGAGGTTTGAAAACGCGCAAGGCAATTAGCGCGCTCGCCGCTGCAAAATTAATTGAAGAAATAACAGTACCATTTGAAAACAGTACTACTCGGTTCAAGCTATATATATATATATAACGTTCCTCAGCAACAATGCAACCGGCTGGATGGCAAAATGCGTATAATCATCCTTTATGGACGTGTACGAGTTTTCTCCCGCTAGAGAGCTTGGCAATTACGCAACTGACATTATCTCTCTCTTAAAGAAAGAAAGAAGAAAAGAAAGTTGCGCAGTGAAAAATCGGTTAAGAAGAGAAGGGTAGCCACCGCTAGGTATAGGTAGGTAATAACTAAATCC
This sequence comes from Galeopsomyia nigrocyanea, assembly GCA_035047105.1. Classification (NCBI taxonomy): domain Eukaryota; kingdom Metazoa; phylum Arthropoda; class Insecta; order Hymenoptera; family Eulophidae; genus Galeopsomyia; species Galeopsomyia nigrocyanea. Next base: position 14,745 of record JAWWMK010020290.1, on the reverse strand, counting down.
GCTCGGGCGGTGCGCATTATCCCACGGTCCCGATCGGGGAGTGGAGAGGATCGGCTGCTTTTTCTTCGCGCGACCTTTTCGCAAATCCAGCCGAGCGAAACGGGTTTGCTGCTGCTGCTGCAGCTGAAGGTGTGGCGCGTCTTGGTTGCCATAACAAAAAAAAAAACATCACCAAGAAGAAGAAGAAGAAGAAATGAGACGAGAGCGAGTGTGTATATGCATTCTTCTTTTTGTCGGATTTGCATTGGTAAGCCGATACGCGTTTCCGGGCTGCGGTATGCAAGAAGAGAGAGAGAGCGAGTGGTTACACGTTTGAATGGGAGGGAGCAAGAGAGAGAGAGAGGCGAAGGATAAAAGGAGCTTTTTGGGATGTGATTCACTTGTACGGCGGTTCGTTTGCTCTTGCACGGTGCTATTCAAGTGGCGGCTTTAAAAAAAAACTCGAAATTTCTTTTTCTGCTACACAAGTGATTAATGAGTTTAAAAGTTTCATTTTTATAGTCGAGTCTCGAGTACCTTCGTATCTCTTCTTTGAAGATAATTTTCTTTTTATTCGTTCGAACGACCGTGAAAGAAAACGGTGCCAATGTTTCCTCATATAAATAGTATTACACATGCATCGTATAAACGCGCGAACGATTCTGTATTCAAGTCGCGTATGTACGATCATCTCGTATTAAATACGAGAGGTCAGAATAAAAATTCACCTAACGACACGCGCGCCAAGTGACATCACTCGAACGAACGAACGAATGAAAAAAAAAAAAAAAAAACAGCAAAAACATACAAAAAATTCCCGTTGATTCCATTCAATTAGCATAATAATCTCGCCGGTAAATTGCGCTTGATCAATCAAAATTGTATGTATATCCAACGAAGAAGAAAAAAAAAAAAGCCAAGCACGTTCATAATACACACACGCAGCGATATGCATTATAATAATGCACATAGCGCACTGATAAAAGCGAGAGAGAGAGAGAGAGAGGAGCGCAAGCAAGCAGGCACGCGAGGCGAATGATCCGGAGAACGGCGCCCACACGCATATACATACACATACATACTTACACGGCAAGCAAACGGAAGTGCGCTTCGCGCACGCCAACTCTTTGAGTATATATATATATATATATGTGTATGTGTGCCTAGAAAGTTTTCAAGCAGACTCTCTCGTCTCTCGAGCGCAAGAGTGAGGCCGAAAATTACGGATCTAATCGTCGGGAACGAAGGTTGCGCGCGAACTTCCGCTCATGCTTTGTGAAAGAGAGCAGGCAGGCAGCAGCAGCAGCTGTCGTGGCCAGTTTATAAAAGCTTCAATTCCAATTTGTGTGTGTGTGTGTGTGCGAGCCTGCTCTTTTATTTTTTTTTTTGCCGGCGACCAACCTATACCTTTCCACTTGATTGCTCTTCGTCGCCCGTTCTTACTCCCCTCTATCTCTTGTCTTCTTCTTCTTCTTCTTTCGGTGAGCAGCTCTACACGCTTTGTTTTATGGCTATGGTGTCTCTCTCTCTCTCTCCGGCAGTCTGTATGCCTTGCTTTGTGTGTTGCGTGCAAGAGAGAGAGGTATTTGCGTGTGGGCGGTTTATATAGTCGAAGGGAGATTTTCTTATTTATTTATTTTTTTTTTTTAATTCGAGTTTTTGCGGGGGTTGCGCACGATCGGAATGAGGATTGACGACGAACGATGATTCATGCTCGTATAGAAGTTAAATGCAGCTCGAAAAATTGTATAAAGCTATAAAAGATCAAACACGAGATGAGGGTTGAATTATAATATGTCACGCTTGGATCAATTTGCCGGCTGAAATTACGAAAACGGTATTGTAATGCAACTATTACACGGCGGAGTCGTCGTTATATCCTCTAGCGAGCTGTGAAAACTGTTTTCCCATTCGATCTTTTTCAATTGCTATGTAATAAACGCGAATGGAGAAAAAAAAACAACAAACTGTTGGAATATACAAATGAAACCTCAGTTTTTCGTGAAACAAAAATCAATATGAACTTGTATGAGAGTCTGCTACATTCTATAGAAAGAAATGTAAAACGAGAGCGATGACGTAAAGTCATAAAGCTATTGGTGTGTGTGCGTGTGAGGGTGTACGTATGTCCCCGCATTGCTCATTATGAGATCATTGGTTTTTTAGTCTAAGAAAGACGGTCCTAACGTCAACACGTGCCTTCCTCGTGCGCTTTCAATAAAAGCACTTATTTGGATTTAAATATAAATGATTTATTTATATATACTCCCGTATAAACCGACATAAACAATAAAGTCGTTCGCCGATGACCGATGAAATCTCTCACTTTCTGCTTTTTATGTACAGCGATCGAAACGAGAAAAAAAAAAGAGAGAGAACCGAAGTGCGAGATAGACCATTCATCAACGATACGAAATTCCAAAGTTTTTATATCGGCTCGCAACGCGTTTACTCAAGCATCACAAGAATTTCCCCGTGGAAGAAAAAGAAAAAAAAATATTTCCATTGGCTTTCGTAATAATAAAAAAAAAACACTTCGATTTTATATATGTATATTATAAAGACGCGCGCGTCGCATGGCAAATTTTTTTTTTTTTTTCGAAGCAAATTGGACGTTGCATTTTAAGAGCGTATATACAGGTGCGCAGCAAGCCAGAAATCCTCGTATTAACTTGTCGCGCGAGCGCGCGTTCACGGAGCTTTCGGCGCGTGCCATCTGTCCAGTCAGCTGTCCCTATATATATACTACTACTACTCTACTCTCTTGCTAATTGTAGTTTGTACAGGGTGGGATTAGGCTTCTATAGCAGAGGGGGGAAATGCTTTCGCGATGATTGACGTGATGTTTGCACGAGACGAGAGTGAGAGTTTTGGGTTTAGTTTCGAGAGCTTTTACGACGATTGATTTTCGTCGGATAATGTTGTTCTTTTCGATGGGCGCGATGACGATTAGTCACGCTTATTAATTCCTTGATTTAAAATTTTGTATCTCTCTCTCTCTCTCGGCTGTTATATTAGCGTCGATTGAATCCACTGAACGACGTTTCACATCTAATAAAAAAAAAGAGGACGTAATTCAACGGAATACGAAAGTAAAAAAAATAATAGTAAAATCTCTCGGTAAATTCATTTGTACGCGATTTTCCCACAAAGGTAGATTTTACTCGTAATTAAATATATAAACTCTCCGTAAAAAAAAAAAGAAGAAATGTTGCGCCGGGCACTAAACGACTTCTTACTTCGATCGTTCATTCGAGAAAATATATATACCACTCGGCTAAACCCCTACAACAACAGCAACAACAACAAAAAAATGCAATCCGCCAGAATGCGGTTAACCCATAGCAAAAAAAAAAAAAAAAAAAATGAGAGTCTCGTCTCGTCCAGCCAAGCGGATCGTTAATATTTCAATAACCCGCAGAGCCATTAAGTGAGCGAGAGAGAGAGAATCCTAATTGCTCGCTCATAATTCGCATAGGCTGTGCGTCGAGACGTGCGGCGGCGCACGTTTCAAACAGTGACACGGCCAATTTGCCTTCTGTGGGCTTCTCTTCTTCGCGTATTATACTATACATATATATATATATATAATAATATTATGCCGTATCACGTGCTCCCCATATATATATAAGTGTATTGTGATGATGATGATGACGATGATGATCGTCGCGCATCGTGCCGGCTGTGTGTTGCACCGGATATTGGAACGGCAGCAGCTCTCCCCCTTTTCGAGTCGCGCCCCCCTTTTTCTTTCTTTTTTTTTTTTCGCGCGCGCGACGGGTTTTCGGCTGCGGAATGCGACGAGAGAGAGAGGTGATGGAGTTTTTGGGATTTCTTACAAAGGAAGTCGTAGATTTGCTACGGACGCCTTCTTTTTTTGGTTGTTGTTCTCCTTCTTCCTTCGCTCTCGCTCTCTTTCTAATTTGGTTTGGGGAAGGGATTATATAGTTTGCGAAATGTTCCGTTCTCGGATAGAGTAAAAAAAAAAATAATCAACTAATCTTTCGACAGTTTTTTGGTGTGACGGTAAAGTTGACAAAGAAGAAAACGAAATTCGGAGAAATGTGTCGGTATACGAGGCGTGAAAGAAGATATAGATAAATTTACATCGTTATCTCTTGGGAATAATTACAAAATCCACGGGGAAAAAAAAAAACAAGAAAGGAAGAAGAGCTGTATTTGCCGAACAAAATTCGATGGAAGTTGTCACCGGGAAGATAAGAAAAAGTCGTCATTACTTTGCTGCAATAACAACATTGTTTGACAAGTACACATGGCAATTTACACGCGATCTCTCGATCTTTTTTTCCCATAAGCATTTCCATCGAGCAATCGTCATTCATTCATTCAACAATCAACTCACGATGAAAAAAAAAAAACATTAAGAAATTTTGTCACACGAGGGCGCGCGAGCCTGATTAGATAGAAATCACACCTCGAAAAAAAAAATAAAATAAAAATAAAAATCATCACCTCATGAATTATTCCCTCGCGCAATGTCAAAACACCACCGCGCCCCTAAAAATGAAAAAAAAAAGAACCAAAGCAACAGTAGTGTCGCCTGCATCCCCGGCAGGTATACGTATAGATCCGGTATAGCGATAAGTGACTTCCGGGCGACATGGGGTGCGCCTTTTTTTTATCTTTCTTTCAATTTTAACGCGGGCGCCTATATCTTTTTTTAATGGAATTGTCGCCAAGAGATCTTTATCCTCTCTCTTTCTCTCACTCGCGCGGATGATCTAATTCGAAAGCAGAGAAGGAACGCGTCAATTATTATTACAGACGTCGAAAGGGAAAGGAAAAAAAAAATCGTCACAATGGAATTGCGTATACGATACGATTATTTGGCCATTAAGGAACGAGGCATCCGTATATCCGCTAATTGGCAACGTGAGAATTTCGGCGGAAGCCTGACGAGTATATATATAGAGACAGAGAACAGAACCAGTTACACCCACTTTATACATTGTGCAGCGTCAGGTTATTTTGCGCGAGTAGCAGCAGCTTATATACCTACCCTGTCGAGAGCGAGCCACGCGCACGCACTTCAAGGCTATCCTTTTTTTTTTGTGCCCTGCAGCGAAGGATGTGCAGTGTGCAGGCTATATTTGCGAAAACACTATTGGACGGATATCAGACGCGCATTTAAAACGCTTTGAAGTTATAAATGTATGTTTCAAGTGGTTTGTTTGTATTTTTTTTTTTTTGGAGAATCAGTATTTTTTTGCGATTATTTCAATGTTTCTTGATTTGAATGGACTTTTGATTTATTACACGTATTTCGTGTGCCAAGATAAATGTGTTTTATACTAAATATTGGCCGCGATAAAGAAAAAAAAAATCGAGCGTGTCCCGACAAGATTCTCGTCAATGAGTAATCTCGCAGCTGGTCATTATGTATATATGCACGCGTCTAAAGTTTTGTAAACTAATAATGCATTTTTATTTTTCTGTTTTGAACGTCAAAATTAAATTGTATAGCGACACGCTCGATAAAACATTAATAACCGATGAGATATGAATTCCAAACGACAAAGAGACTACAACTGCGTGTAAAGTGTTTCTATTCAACTATTGTGGTATATAATGAAAAAAAAACCACCCGCGTGCCAAGAATTTCCCTCAATGACGAGTAGTAAAATTCTCCCACAAAAATTTCTTCTTTCCTTTATGCAATTCATCCAATAAAAAAAAATCCCATCTTCCGACTCGAAAAAAAAAAACTGGCGCACAAACCCCCAAAAGAAAAGAAAAAAAAAAATAATCGTCAACTGCAATCTTTCAAGACGATTAGCCTACACAAGGAAGAATTCGAAAAACGCATTAAAGTCTCAGCCGCGCGCGCTCGCGCATGAATGAACGTTGTATTAGGTAGAAAGCTACTAAAGAGAGATATATAATACAAAAGGGTATACACTATACAGGTATATATACCTTCCACCTGACCTCGCACCGCTTCGGGCCGGAAGCTGCCTCTCTCTCTTAGTCAGTGAATTATGGCGCGCACTTGGCCTCCTATGGCGACGAAAAACTTGTCAATGAACTTGCGACCAATGAATTGGTATAAAAGCGCTTTTCCGGGCTTTGCACTCTCTCTCTCTCTGCCTTGTTAGAGTTTGCCGACGCTGTTCTATTTCCGGACAATGAACTAGACTCTACCCTGCGAGCTCTCTCTCTTTCGCTTCTTCTCGGTATTTTTTTTTTTTTTTTTTTGCGTACACTTTTGTGTGCATGCTTCCTTTTTTTCTTTCTTTCTCGTTCTCGTTGAGTGGAATTTTTCGGGGACAGCTACTGAGGGCACTTTTCCATTGTCGCGAAAGTCATTGCTATATATGTACATATGTGTTGTGGACGATAATTTGAGAGAGTGTTATTCTATTGTGTGTGTGTGTGTGGCCATAAGTAAAAATGATTGTTTTTTTTGTTGAAAAATTGAAACTTACGAGATGTGTCACTATTCGGGCGAAAAAAAAAACTATAACGATTGCATCATTCGCTATTGTCTGCGTGAGCGCCAAAGAGTTGATAAAGAAATAACAAAGATAAAGACGACTTCCTTTTTGCACCTATATATATACTCCCCTATGATTAAATTGTCGTCTCCGATTGTGATACGCGCGCATCACTTGCGCTATACGAAAAAAAAAAAAAAAGAAAAGAAACGTGATAGAATGTTAGACACCGATTGTAATGCAGCTCGAACGTATATATGTATATGTGTGTATATACCGCTGCTTGATGCATATTTCATCGTGGTAAACGATCCAGAGCTGCTTGCTGCCTTTTGATCCTTGAATTTATGTCTTTTCCTCGTTAGCATGACAATGAGCTTAGAGAGAGAGAAAAGAAGAAAAAAAAATCTGCAGCCGCGTGTTGCGAGATGAAAAGTCCGAATTGAATTTTACACGATCACTGCACTTTTATTTATCTCCTTGTGCGCATTTCACCAATCTGTTATGCTACGTGCACACTCGAATGAAAAAAAAAAAACACAACAGTTCTCTTTGCGGTAAACAATTTCTCTCGGTATCAACGTTTTTTTTTTCTTCTTATTATTCTTCGCTTAATTACGGTACAGACAACTGTTATCGAGCGGAAAGAAAAATTGCCGTTTTTCAATTTCGTTCCGTATAATACGTCGAACCATTTAGAAAAAAAAAATATTATTTATTGACTCCGTAGTTGTATACACTTGTTGACTTGAAACTAAAGAGAGAGAAAAAAAACTGTGTGTTGTCAGCAGTTTCTAATAAGCACGTGTACCATATAGAAAATAGAGATTATTCACCTTGCAGAAGGTCATGGGCATAATGTGAATCAACCTCATATCCATCGAAAAATAGATCGAAAAAAAAATGTACTTGAAATCATCCGTTCTTTACAAACAAAAAATTGCTATCGTAAACATGGAAAGTCGATCCTCATTTCCGTCGCCGACGAACAAAAAAAAAGAAAAGAAAAATTCACAATCAGCAAAATTCATTCATAAAATCGAAATTAAAAAAAAAAAAAAATCAGCTGACACAATACTATACACACCGGAAGCGCAGTGAATTCCTATACTACGTGCATACAGTTATTCCTCCACAAGTTTGATCAATGGCAAAAAAAAGAAGAAAAAACAAACCTTGCACTCGAGCGATCGCCGCCAGCAGCACTGCCACCACGAGTAACAACATCATGATGCACAAAGATCTCTATCAATATATAAAAAAAAACCACACTGATACACCAACTTGAATGCACTTTCCGCGAAATGAAAAAAAAAAACTTATTATACATATATATAAAATCACACGCAAAGAAAATCACATGGCGTGCTGTGTATACACATCAATTTTCTTCTTTTTTTTTTTTCCACGTTACGCGCACACAACGCGGCGGCGGCGTGGTGCACGCGGCTCGAGGCACAAGGCACGACTGAAGGTGCGTGCAGCCGCTCAGCAGCCGGTAGGTGGTATATAGCGAACGACTATGCTTCAACGACGATGACGGTGGCCCTCTCTCTCTCTTTTTTTTTTCTCTCTCTTTCTCTCTCTTTCGCTTGGTGTTCTGCCTTTTGCCATGCCCCCACACCGCATTCACCGGCGCCGCAGACACACGGCTATGGAAGCTTCTTTTCTAAAGTCATTCAAGTTTTTCGGACTTCACGCGGCTACCATTCATTCATTCAATTTTATTATCTCTTTCTCACTCTCTCTCTCTCTCTCTGTCTTTCTCGCGTGTTCGTCAAAAATATCTTCTATCCTATATTATATTCATAAACAAATGGATATATATTGTTAAGATAAAAGACGATGCTTATACAAAAAAAAAAAAAGAATATCTATGCATGACTGATGTTAATTATTTACACAAGCAAGAGAGATATAGATTTATTTTAATTGACCGTTCTATGGGAAAATAAATAAACTGTCTTTTCAAAGTGTGTATAATACTCGTCACACATGACGCGCGCGCTTTGTGAAAGAAAAAAAAAAAAAGATACTCCCCGTATATATATGTGTGTATGTGTGCGAGTTAGGTGTTGTAGCATATAGAGATAAAAACGTCGCATCAATCTTCCCACGAGACAAAAATTCAAACGACACACACACGCACTCATATTATCGATACGTTTAACCGACCTTTAGAGATATCACTCATTATCTATATCTACGAAGAGAAAGAAAGAAAAAAAAAACCTGTTTTCGAAGCAACAGAGAGTAAATATAACATCTAATCTCGAAGCAAAGTTCATTGTCGTGCTAATGAGACGTGTATTAAAGGACGACGACCTTTTATGTATGTATGTCGTCGTCGTCGTCGTCGTCGTGTATGACATTCGTTTAACTCTCGCTCGCGTCGACTCTCTTGCATTATACATCGAACAATCGAGAGTTTAATTAAGCAAATCCACTTATGAAAAACCATCGTTCACTCGCTCCCTCGAGAAGATTGTTAAATATGAATGCAGAAGAGAGAGGTCGGCCACTCCTCCGCGTGTGTGTTTCGCGCGTGGGTGTCGTATGGAATTCGATTGTGTTTATCATCATCATCATCATCATCATCATCTGTGCCGTGAGAATGTATACGAGTGTATAATACTGGGAGAACCCTTTCACCCCCCCCGGAAAAGTGAGAAAGGAAGAGACCGCAAAACTGCTCTCCGATCTCGAATGACTACCAGGACTCTCGAATGTCCGCGTCCCTTTGTCCTGCTGCTCTGCTGCTGTTGCCTTGGCAAAGAGTTGCGTGCACGCGTCTTATTGAATTTCAATTTCACCAGACAGAGAGAGGAAGCGACTCTCTTTGGCGAGCGAAGGCCTGCTGTGTATAATCAGCTCGACGAACGAAGAGAAAGAGAAAGAGATGACTTTGTTGCGGATTAAGAGGCTGTGTAACTCGAGCGCAATGCTCGGCTTTGTTATTTAATTTCGTATATGTATACGCGACGAGGATGTACGTCTGTTTTTTTTTTTTTTTATTTTTGCGCGTGTGACTGTGAAATAATTTTTATTATAGTTTTTTTATGGAACGAGCCTTTGTATAAAAAATTCTAACGATAATAACATTGTTTATACATTAAATAATGAAAGGAAAATTTTTAATTATCAAATTGTATAAAAATACGCAATAAACTTTTAAAAAGTATAGCAAGCATATAACAGAAAGACAAAATAATTGAAAAAATCATTCTAGCTAAACTTGTTACAGATATACATTTCGATCATTGAAGCGATAAATTATTTATAGAAATCGGTCTCTCACGAGCCAATTGCGCGCTCATTATATCTCTCGAGTCATTAAATAATTTATAGTCTTTTCATACTTAACTGTTATTAGCAATTTGAAGGAAAGAAAAAGAAACGAATCATATTTTGTTCCCAGAATAATAATTAAAAAAAAAAAGAGAGAGAAATTTTTTTTCTCATGCGGAGCGTCGTGAAGGTGTGTCATTAAAAAGTCATTGAGGTAAGGTTTTACAGTCGTTTTCGGGATGTAAGATAACGCTACGAATTATTAATCAATTTGCAGTGTGTATATAGTATATATTACGAGGAAGTGAAATATTTGATTCGTCAAAGAGTACATATATATTCCAGGAACAACTCCAGACTCAATTATTATATAATCTTCTGATCCTTTAACGCGAATGAATCATTCATTGTTTCAAATTCCTCGCATACATCAAAATATTCCAATCGTCCAAAATTTGTCCACGGTAACACATTTCCGGTGGCAATGGTATTTCATTATCATCATCATCATCATCGCGGCTATATTACTTAATTTTCCACACTCGATGTTTTAAGTTTATATATTCCCCATCAATCGTCCAGCTGTCAAAGCTTTAACGCGCACCGTTTTTTTTTCTTCTTCTCGAATTATGCTAATGCCGAGTGTCGGTGAGATAGATAGATAGTGAAGAAGGAGAAGAAGAAGAAGCCTTTGGCAGTCGAAACAGCCGGTTTTTCTCACACCAGGCTGACTCTCTCGAAAGATGACACTCGCGTGTGTGCGCGCGCTATAATATCTCTCCGCGCGACTCGAAACGAAGCGATTCTTTTTCCATTTCGTTCCTCCTATTTATTCCCTCTGTTCGCGCCTGTAATTTCCCCCTCTTTCTCGTTGTGTATGTAATGTATGTTTGAAAAGAATGCCCCTCTGTGAGTGAGGTGCATGCACTCTCTCTCTCTCTCGCTCGGTTTTAAAGCGCCGCAGACTATTTAGCGTGGTAAACATGCGCTGCGGAATGAACGAGTATTCTTGTGTATTTGTGTATGCAACTAATTTGCCGTCACGATTCGCTCTAATTTCGTTTGGGATTACGAGATGCTTTTTTTTTTTCTTCTACTCTTTTTTTTTTCTCTTGAGAGCGGATGAGGAGTGTATGCGCGAATATATTTTTTTATTTCGACGACTCCGATGGAATTTGTGCATATGTCTATTATGTAGAGTCCGGAACGGTCCGGAAGTCTGTTTATATTGTTGGATCGAGGCGTGCTTTTGTATGTAGAAACTATACGGACATTTCGTTTTTTATTTCTCTTATTTTTTCGATGTAATAGAAGTGTTTGTAGTTGAACAAGATTTTTTTTATCGCGCATTTTATTGGAATATGTGACTGAAATTTTGTTGATCAAGGCGTTTTGAACCTGTTGCGACCTTTTGAACTGGTGCTACTGTGTTCGTCGAATAATTATAAAAAATATCCACATTTAACAAATCGTTGGACGAATGTTGTGAAGCGTTTAATGACGTCATGCAATTGGTTTACGATTTTTGTTAATTATAGTTTTCATTGAAAGGTGTGAGAGGTTGTGATTGGTACAAAGGCTGGAAAAAAGATTAGCGGTTTGCGAGACGCGTTAAAAAACTCTAATAAAATTAAAAAAAGCTTCAATGAAACTACGACTAAAATTTAAAAAATCTTCAACGAAGCTTCGAATAAGATTCAATAAATATTCAGCAAAGCTTCAAATAAAATTAAAAAAAAAACTGTCAATAAGGCTTCGAGCGCGGAAGCGCGCTAAAAAACGTTAATATAATAAATTTTATATGTTCAATCCATTAATTGATGTGCTCCGTGAGACTATATAGTTTATTATTTTTAGTCTTTTTTTTTTTCAAATAAAAAAGTATGCATGTATACATGTATACATGCATACTTTTTTAGGTGGTCGTATAGTATTGACTGTAAATATCGATTGTCAGCGTACCTATATTTACATATGTGAAAAAAAACATCGCTACCGAACAGTGCAAAAACATACGTGTACTGTACGGCTGGTTTTCAGCATTGTCGACCATCTCTAACATTACTACATTTTTTTTAGTAGTCATAGATTTTCAAGTGTCCACCCGGAAAATTTATAGTGTCGGTGTACTTTTTTTATTCAAGAAGTGTTGCAAGATTTGAATACTAAAATCTCTGTGAATGGGAGATTGCGTTATTAAGATAAAAAGTAAAAATTGGATTTTGAAAAAAAAACTGACGAATATTCGCGATGAGTTTGAAAAAGTCAAGAATCACGTAAATTTTAGACAAGTAACGACTACGAAGTGCCTCTTTTATCAGTTTTTTTTTTGTTTCAACTTCATTCCTCAATTGTTTCGTAGCTATAAATACAAACATATGTACACATTGCACTGAAATAATGGAACGTTTGAGAAAGTATATTGAGAAGATAGACAATAACAGAGTTGTATTTTTGAAATATTTATTATATTTTTTCAAAACATGTGGAATCGCCCCGACCAATTTTAATATTGAAACGATATCTAATTCAAATGTGAAATACTACACTTTTACACATTCGCGCAGTAATATCATATACAATATAATTTTATTAATTTTTGTTATTATCGTAACCGGTTTGGGCTTATATTTCTATGAGGCTTTCAATTTAGAATCTCCAATAATATCCTATGTAGCAAACATATTTACATATTTTAGCGCTATTTTCGTTATAATTTACTTTTCCGCAAAACATCAAACCCTAATAAACATATTAAATAGCATGAATGAAATCAACAAATATCTTACTGAAGATTATTGTAACAGTGACAAAAATAATATATCCAAGAAAATCAGTTGGATAACATCAGTCCACCTGCTTATTTGGTTGGGGCTAATCATAGCTGTATCGAATCACGAAATTTATTATGTAATAGTCTCTATTGCTATTTTTATATGTCACTTTGTACTAAGCCTAACAATAATACAGTACTGCATCATCGTATTATGTATTAAATACTTATTTTTTAAGCTCAATGAAAATTTGCTTTCCACATTGAGCCGCGCCACACGTTTGTTTATTTCGGCATCAGTCTCGGAAGTAAACAACGATTTATTGAAATTATGGAACTGTTATGCTGATTTACTAAAAATTTCACGCGAATTATCAAGTTTCTATTCGTTCAGTATGCTATTCATCACTTGCAGTATATTTTTCAATTCAATCTCAGCCTTAAGCTTTATAGCAAAACCATCAGCGTTTATTAGCACAGATTTACCTTATACTGACTACTTTGTGATTATTTTATTTATGCTTGAATATGTATACCCGTTCGTGAACTTGACAACAATTGGCACAGCTACTACAAATGAGGTAAATCGATTTTATATGAAATATTTTTTAGTCCATCGTACAGTTTATTATAACAGATGGCTTTATAATTTTACGTGCAGGCGAGACGAACACATGAAATTGTTAATAAACAAATAAGGGAACCACACTTAAGAGCAGTCAAAGTTAGAGTAAGCATTATAAAAAACATGTACAATTTTCCACACTCTAACAATTTTAAAGAGCATTCATTTACTACTCGAGCTTATAAAATCAAGTTTTACGCATTTGTTGCTCAATAAATCTTTCATTTATAGCAAAAAAAAATATTTATAGTTTTTACGATTTCAGCTAAATGAATTTTCCACGTACTTGCTGCGCAGAGATGTTGTATTTATGGTTTATGATTTTTTTACCATAAATGGATCCCTTCTGATATCAGTGAGTACATATACATGAATGCAACATTACATCTTTTCCCAAGCATCTAATTGAAAAATATTTATGTTCTTCACAGTTTGTTGGTACTGCTGTTACTTATTTAGTTGTAGTCCTTCAATTTCAACAGAATAATTGTTCGACGGGAAAGTAAATTTAGTCAAGTATGACTGACATCAACAATGATTGCATACACGTATGCGAGGAATGCTTAGGTAATAAATTGCAAATTACGATTGAATGGCAGCATTGATAACTGAAGTAAACACCGAAATAAATGTGTCAGAATAAAACTGAATTCATAGAATAAAAACTATGGTGTGCGTGGGTGCGTACGTGAGCGCGCGTGTGTGTAAACATGTATAGCAACTTACTACAAGCTGCAGTTCACATTTTCACAATAAGACCAACACATTTAGAAAAAATGACTAATCATTTCGAAATGTACACTTGTTCATTGATTTTCTTGCTCGAATATTGATTAGCTAAAACAATTGTGTCGGTAGTCTATGTTGAAATCTTCAGGGAAACACAATAGAAAAATACGTATAAGTACAGTGCGATTCCGATTCTCTTGCGTTCGATTCTCGTCGAATAAAAAAAAATTTGTTTTTTCGCTTATTTTTGAATTTTGAAGGGGGTACCCCTGAGAAATCTAGCCGAAAAAAAAAAATTTCGATTCGAGGGTTAAAATAGGCTATTTCCATGTATTTTGACGCGCTGAATTCGAATCCGTCATTAGTTTTTGTCTAAAAATTATAGCCTTTGAGTAAATCACAAAAAACATCTATTATTCGTTAAATTTTCAGCTGTTTTTGGTTATTTTAGGCCAAAATCAGAATGTTACCCTCTCCGGCCATGATGGGCCAATTAATTTTTTTCGGTTCTGCATGGCAAATACTAGAAGAAAAACCTTCCAGAATAAGTGTGCCCCTAATTTAAAAATTTGTAGAAACGGTGCCGAATTAATGGAGTTTTTTAATGAAATTGGACATATAGGGTGGGTGTACATACCTATTACCGGCCCCCAACTATTACCCGGCCCCTTTTGTTTAATTTGATTAACTAACTTTGACTAATGTACACGCAAAATAATTAGTTTATTTTTAATCTATTGAACCTGATGAATGCAATAAAACTTGTCCCGTTACTTAAAAACATAAAATATATTTATTTGAGAAGGTTATAAAAGTGGTCGGACAGTGGTACATTCAATTTTTTCTTAGTACCAATTACCGGCCATTAAACAAACGCGAATAATGGACCTTTTCTT
>JAWWMK010020279.1:0-18260 GCA_035047105.1 Galeopsomyia nigrocyanea | reverse complement strand
TATATATATATTTTTTTTTTTTATGAACTCACCTGTGATGCGCGTGTCTACTGCATTTCATGAGAGAACGAGAAGCTTCGTCGCGCTGATGATGAGGCTCCGAGCAAGCACGGTTATCACTTGCCTTCACGCATGTGGCCGTACTTTTGGGCGGCTAGATTTGTTTTTCTCTTTGTATCTGCAAAAAAAAAAAAAAGAAAATAAGAAAAATAAGAACGTTATAAATCGTTTGATATTTGTACACACTTTATATTGTGCGACACGGTCGTCGTTTGTTACTATGATGTTTAAAAAACAAAACGTGTTTCTGCATTTACAATAACAAGTCGTTCGCTCTTCCATATATTCCATTTCGATATTAGCATATCGCTATTTCCCTTTGCCTCCGTCCATAAATTTCCTCTCGCTCGCTTTTACTTTTTCCCCGCCCTCTCCGAAAAAAAAGTATAGGACTCCACACGCATTTGACGCTCGAATAAACTGCAAATCCAATTAATTCCGGACATAGCGTGCACATGTTGAGGAGGCAAGAAGTTTTAAAAAAAAAGCATCGTTAGATCGTGACCAGGCATGAAAGTTTTCATCGTACGCGTATGTGCGTATATAGCAAAAACAAACGGAGAGATTTTTTTTTTATTCCTCGACGCTTTCGCCATCCTCTGTATTTTTGTTATCTTTTTTTTCTTTATTATGCTAGGTGGTCTGCAGTCGAGGACAATCGGTCATAACACGCGCATGCTTTCTTTCTTTTTCGGAAAATCTCGCGAGGGTCAACCGCACGTGTCAGTCCGCGCCGAGATATGGAGAAAAGAAAAAGGGAATTCGATCGACGGATACATATATAGCCACACACACACACACACACACGTGTCTAGTGTTTCTTAGCAGTAGTTAGGCATAAACAGATCGGCCTTGGGGAGGAAACTCCTTCTCCTCCTCTTCTTTTTGTTCTTGCGAGATGCGAGCGTGAGATAAATATTTCATTAATGACCCTACACGCTATACTTGGCGCCGAAGCTTCGTGTGCTTCTTCTTCCCTCACTCTCTCTCTCTCTCTCTCTCTCTCTCTCTCTCTCTCTCTCTCTCTCTCTCTCTCTCTCTCTCTATCTTCTTTTACTGAATATTATATACGTACTTTGTATGATTATTGTTTACTTTTTTTTTCTTTTTGACTAGCAAACAAATACGAGTGAGAGAAATTTCAATTAACTTATATTCAATAGCTGCGCGATATTTCGAGATTGTATGAACGCGGTTAACGTAGATATTCACGTATAAAAGAGCTTCTTAGCGCGTAAATTGAATGTCAATCATAGCCTTAATTATTTATGGCATCAACTTTCTGTCAAAAAACCAAGAGGAATTCATATTTTATAAAATAAATATTTTATAAACGTATACGTTATAGAAATTTCATTTGACGTTAGTTCGTAACGCGCGCGAAAAAGTAGAAAATTCACGAAGAAAAACACGATTTTTTCTCAATGACAAATTGAAAAAAATTTCGATCACCATGTCTGTTTAAAAATTACACAACTCACAGCGAAAGAATCGTCATTTTACGTTACTTCGCTTAGAAGAAGAAAAAAAAAGGGGTCAGAAAACGTTTTCGTTGCGGGGTAATTAACCGCAGCAGCATGTAAATGCAAATGCGAGAGCATAATTATTAAAGTATGTAAATACACAAGCTCGTAAAAGCTCGTAATTTGCATTGAGAAATTTTAATATATACATTAAACCCAACGCTTGTTCTCTCTCTCTTGCTGTTAAAATCCGTTTGATCTATTTCCGCGAGTAAATCTTGCTACCTTCCTTCGAGAGAGTTGCAATTTTGTAATACTGAATTAGCGCGAATAAATTGCTGTATGTACATAGAAAGCACAAAAGCTCACGGGGGATAAAAAAAAATGTTGCAGGTGGAATTTCACACCTAATCACAATTACGCGCGCAAGTTTTCAACAAAGTTGTTTCCTCGGTTTTCCTCGTGAGAGAGAGAAAGAGAGGGAGAAGCTAAGTCGGCATATTTAAACGAAGTGAGAGAGAGAGAGAGAGAGCCATCCTAAAAATAAAACGTCGACGTGTTAGTAATTCACGTAACCCGATAAGCTTAAACTTCCTCGGTGGCGCTATACTACTTTTGCCCTTGTAACTTGCGAAAAAAAAAGAGCTAGAGCATAAGCGATGTACATAAGCGACGCTTTCATTCAAGTATTTCTCAACCCCCACTTCTTCTTTTTTTAAAAGGCTTCTTTTGCACGAAATAAAAAAAAATGTCTCGCCGAACAATCGACCAAAAAACAAAAAAAAAAAGAGAGAAAACTTCGAAATAGCTTGCCACGCCTATAGAGTTGCAGTCAAGGACAGAGTATAGCATTGGCACGAGAGCGAGCTTTGCAAGCTCGCGACTCGACCGTACGTGACTTATTCGATGATTCTTTGTTGTCTGCCCGACACACGACGACGACGACGCGGGCTTATCGTTAATCGACTGTACTCGTCGATATATCTATATTTATATAGTTCGCTCTCGGAGTGAAAAATCTTTTCGAAAAAATTTTTTAACGCTTTTATATACTAGTCTGCAGTGTGAAGTTGTTGTATCATCACACTGCACATATATATTTGACCGAAGTGCTGAATCGCATTAAACACGTGTACGAGAGTGTTTTTTTTTGTATAAATTTGCAAGAAGAAGCCGAGCTTTTTTTGTTTCGACCTAGCTTTTAGCATTCTATTCATCCATTCGAAGAATCGCTCGACTGTAAAAAAAAATTTTTCTCTCTCTCTCGCCACGCGCTTCCACGTGCGTCACAGCAATTTGTTTTTCCACGCGTACGCAAAATTAAAATAATAATAATAAAAAAAAAACGGAGTTGGTAATCTTGGCAGCAGCAGCAACAGCAGCAGAGCGAAGCTGCATTAACCAAGAGGCTGTTTTTTTTTTTTCTTTTGAGCTTATCAGTTTGTAAGGCCGTGACGGTAAGACACCATCCAGTTTCAATCTCGCAAACTACATCAGATCGCCTAGGAGAGCCGGTGAAATTGCGGTTTTCCCCGTACTCTCTTCCTCTATATATATGTATATACACATCCCTTCTACCGCCAACGGCTTTAGGCTCTGCAGCAAGCCTCGGGACATCGTACTTAGCTATATACTTTAGCCACCGCCGCCACCGCCGCCGCTGCTGGAGTGAAATACGAAATTGGAGTTTGTGTCTTGAGTGAATTGGTTGGCCTCCAAAAAAAAAAAAGAAAAATAATAAATAAAAAATAAAAGTACGCAAGACTCGCAAACTTTGTAAAAATGAGATTCGCCAGCGAAAATGAAAATTGATCGACGCATTATTCAATATATATATATAAGTTCGAGTGTGAAAATCTCGTGATCACACGCGAAGTCTTTAGGTGTTCGTGCATATATACATATACGCGAAGAGAGGAGGGGGGAGGGGATGCTGATGTGTTATTTCGGGTGCGCGGCCGTTATACCTGCGTTTAATTTGGGACTCGACTAGACAAGCGCGACTTGCTTGCTGCCTCTATGCTACTGCTACTGCTGCTGCTGCTGCTTCTGCTTCTGGCACTAGTTGTGCTCGTCTCTTGGCAGCCCTTGTCTCTACAACTACTACTAATACTACGACCGACGACGACGACGACGACGACGAGTGTGTATATGTATATAAGCTTTTCGGCAACGTCATCTTAACGGCATTTTCGTTTTCTTTTTTTTTTATTATTCACGTGCTCGTCGTTACGTCAGCGAGCTATACTATATAATACGCTTACTTACGTGTACGTAGGTGACCACATTCTTTTTTTTTTTATACGCAATGTTTCGTGTTTGTACGACTGACTCCCCGTGAATTTTTCGTTGGTGACTTTCCGGTATAGAATCTTCAATTGGGAATTTCCGGACGCATCGCGCGTTCAACGAGACAATAATCGGTTTTGGAGGAAAAGAATTACAGTTGCAATGTGCGTGTATTCTCGGAAAACGCGTATACGTATTTATAGCTTTTTCGGTCGAATTTTCCTTTTAGACGCGAGACATATCGCCACGTAAAAATGAAACCAGTGCGCGTCGTACGATAAATATTACAGAATATATATACATTATATCGCTTCGTGTCTACTGTTTGTGTGTCAAGTTTTAATTGATGGCTGATTAATTATCAGCGTTGCGACTCCGCGAGGTCGACGATATAATGCAATTTGCAATTGCACGATTTCATCATTCTTCTCGCTTTCGGATGCGCTGTACGGTATAATGGACATTTTCGATTAGCCGCGACACGTGATACTCGAAAATTCACCAAATATTACACGGCGTTACGACACACATTTTTTTTTTGAATAAATTTCGGGATGTGTTTCGTAACGATGCAAATGAATTTCGAAAAAAAAAAACAGTATATTATTATTGTCGAAATTTGTGTGTACATGTTAAGCGTATATTTCGTCGAGCTTCCACGACATTGCTTTCACGCTTTATGTGTGTAAATATAATATGGTATATCGAAAATTAATTACGGCGTCAAGCCGATAACCTCAACCCTCAACATTATGAATGGAACTTTTATTTTTGGAAAAATCGATAAGCCATCGGCCAGCGCGGAGAGAAGAGAAAGCCTTTCGCGTAAATATCGACATCAATCCTTACAATTTTGTTTTTTTCAATCGATACGCAAAAAAAAATCAATTCGTATATCAGCAGAAAAAAAACACGCGCGCGAGTTTATTGCGACAGTAGTTGGGTGTATCTATGTGTGAAAATCGTTGCGTGCCAAAAAGTCTGGGCGCCCAGTGTTTGTCCGAGGCTAAAGATTTTCATTATTCTCTCTCTCTCTTATTTTTTCGTTGTGTTGTGTGTTTTATAAGCTCTTGTAAAACAAATTTCACGCAAAAGCTTTTTGAGGTGGCCGCAGACGTCTCGTAACCTTGATAAAAAGCACCACGTGTGAGGTCGGCTCGCTCTCTTTAGATTTTTGCACAAGCAGCTTTTATAATTATGTATGCATAAATTCTCTTGGACCAGGGGTTATCGACACTTTTGATCCTGACTATGTACGAATTGTCCCTTAGGTATAAATTGCTAGGAAATAAATTTTATAAGCATATTCCGCATAATGGGGCACTCTTTGACGTTTTATGGTTTCTGATATGCCAAAAGCGATAAAGTAAATTACAACAGCGGACGATTACAATCGGTTGGCGGGTGGAGAGAATGAAAATAAAATTTGGTTGATTTTTTACTGTGTACGTGTATATATTTTTTTTAAGAGACGATCAATCATATTTTTGACACGCGCGATATGCAGAAGGATTCTTTTTTTTTATATTTATATAATTTTTGAGATAAATAAAGAGAGAGAGAGAGAGAGAGAGAGAGAGAGAGAGAGAGAGAGAGAGAGAGAGAGAGAGATCCGACGCTGAAAACAAACTCTGCAAATACAATCGATCGAAAAAAACAAAGCCGCGCGAGTTTTTTTCCCCCTCTCTCTCTCTCTCTCTCTCTCTCTCTCTCTCTCTCTCTCTCTCTCTCCAGGCAAATCCTCGATTCGCGCTGGTTATCATTGCACTCTACTTATTCGCACTAATTAGGCCGATCGAAAGCGCATATAAATCCAATTACGATGATAATGCAGTCGTTGATAGCGAATCTTCTTCACACACGTACACATGCATATATAAGCAAATCTACAAAAAAAATGCCACAATTCGAGAAAGTTGGAGCGAATTTTCAAAAAGGGTGCACGTTCTTGGGGATGCGATTTTCTCAATCTATATTACATGCAGAACCTAAAAAAACAGGTGCCCATTTCCGAACCGGCGTGTGACAAACTTTTTTCGCGCATATAAGCTCTAAAAATAATCGAAAAAAACAACGCAATTTCCCGTGGTTGTTTGGAATTTCATCGAAAACCGTGTTTTATTTTTTTTTCTACCCGCAATTCCTGTCCTTGTAGAGCTTTTAAAAAAATAAGATGGCATAAAAACTCAAAACTATGCAATTTCGATACGTTTTATGAAATTTTCGTGTTTTCAGGGCTCTACAGGACTTGAAATTCAAAGTAAAAAAAAAAATAAAATATAGTTTTCGACGTATTTTGAGCCATAGAATCCGGTTCTAAAGTCAGATTAATGCTAAAATTTTTCGTTTTTTATAAAACTCGAAACAACAATAAAAAAAACAACCAAACCGCAGATTTTCGTTTTTAGCGATATCAGAGTCTGCACGTAATTTTGATACTGTCACACGCAAAAAATGGGGTGTCACACTTAAGGAGGTGGGCAAGAGCATTACGAATCTTTTGATACCCCGTAGAACAGCGTGCAGTTAAAATTGAGAGAGTGCACCTAGTATGAATATTTGAAGATACTTTCTTGAATTACGGCAGTTTTTTTGTAGATTTGCTCATATATATATATATATATACATTCGCGAGAAAAAAAAAGAAAGAGAGATAAGACAATTAAATCGTCGGTGTATGTACACGAGGTATAAAGTATTATAAAGAAGAACGGAATTCGCGCGTCTATTTTTATCGAAAGCACCACGCGAACGCGTTGCGTCACGACGACGCTGAAAGAAGCCGCAGAAATAAAGGCGGATTAACTCTCCTGAGATTGTCCTCCTCTTTTTTTTTTTTACTTTATTATACTCACGCTTGCATTGCATATATATCACTGCTACTGCTGCTGATGTCGCCAATGAGTCTATTAAAATCGGATGCCCTGCCAATTGATTGTCACGCGCGTGGCGCGATCATGATTCGTTTATATGGTTCGTTGATGTATATCGCAAGTTTCAGTGGGCAGTCTGGGTTTTTTTTCGTATGTTTCAAATGGATTACGGTTAATTTATAAGAAGAAAAGAGAAAGAGAGAAAAAAAAAGTTTTTAATTAGAGAGCAGGGTGGTAAGAGTGGTGGTAATTGGCGACTGGAATAGTCGTTAATTGCGATAATGAAAAAACCGATATTCGCTAATTCATACTTAATTACTTTGGAGATAGTGTCGACTTGTATGCCCGTGTGTGTGTGTGTGTGTGTGTGTGTGTATTGGTCGTCGCGCTAGATATCTCGAGCGTTAACGAAAAATAAAAAAGTTTTCAATCGCGATCTTCATTAACTGTATAACAATTATCATTCAAAAAAATCAAATTTTTATTATAAAGCGTATCATCTCACAGTTGATCGCTATATGATGTCACAAAGATCGCGGCAATTGAAGCTCCAGAAAAAAAAATAATAAGATCCGCAATAATAACGCTCGCGGTACAATTAATGGACGATTAACTGCACTCGAGGATATTCAACGCTGCGAAATCGTCGACGTCGCGCGTTACGAGGGCCATGCCGATCGATTATCCAATTAAGCGTGTACGCGCGCACTTGCGAAGTCAATTATTCCATTCCGGCCACCGCGAGACGTAACGATTTTCACGGAAATCTTTAGCGGCGACGACCATGAGACTGTATTATACACTTGCAGTTTAGTTATTTAATCGTTGAGCTTTTTTTTTCTCGGGAAAGTATTCGTTACCTTGATGACCATTTTATTAGTTTCCTTCGATGGACGAGTAAAAATATTTATCGAGGCAAAGTTTTTTCATCATCGAACAAAAAAAAATGGGGAAAACGACACTGAATAGTCGAGAGAGCTTATTTTCATCGTTGATTTATGAATACACGCCGTACGTGCATTTCCGCATTCAAATCGATCGCACTTTAATTATTCGTGCTTAATCCGTCCGTGGAAAATCTGTACACTCGAGCGCGCACGAAAACATCAGTTAAAATCACGCATCCCGAAAAAGAAAAAAAGAGAAGAACGTGATTAATCGCGAATATAAACACAATCGAATTGATCAGTCAGGCAACGTTTGCGTACGGGTAATTCGACTAAAAATATACACACACGCACAAGCGAATTCCTCCGGTGGAAAATTCGTTAACCGTCTGTGCTTTCTATATTCGTAAGAACAGCGGCGCGTTTATAGTTTGACGAGGCGTATACCTGCGGTTAATCTTTTCTCCTCGAAGAGCTTGCAAGCTCTCTCGGGCGGGATTAAAGAGTTTCGGGTTGTAAATCATTGGCGCGCGGGTTATTACGCTTTTACAGCTGCGCGAGCGAGGGGAAGGCTTTTCGAGAGGCTAGCTAGCTTGGTTTACGAGCCACTAGGGAATTCATTTTGCATGAAAATTTTCATTGTTATTTTTTTTTTCTCTCTCTCTTTTCTCTATTGCGTTACCACGGGATAAATGGCATTCCCGAGCTTCTTGGTAAACTACTGTTATACTTGGTAATTTGAGAAGCTTGTGCGGAGATTATGTATGTATTTTGGAATTCATTGGGAGAGAGATTCTTTAGCTGGCAATTCGCATATATTTCGCGTGGTGGTATATAGCTTCTCTTTCACAGTATCGTATCTGCCGATCGCGTACGAAACTTTCTCATCCAAAGTTCACTTGTTTTTCAATATTACAAGAAAACTTTTCGGTTATTCTCAAATGCGCTCTGACAGTTTGAGAGAGTATCAGAAACTGATGCTTAACTCGATAATGAATATTCGCAATCTTGAGGGGAATATCGAGAATTTGACTCGTACCAAGTTTTCTTGCAATTTTCACAGTCTGTGCGACGGGTGAACTATTAATTTAACGGATAAATTTGACCACTTAATGCGCACTAGGCCTTGAACTTTCTTGAATAAACGAATTTCATAAGTTAACCTAGACGCGAAATTTTTGTTTCAAATCTTGTATTTAATTCTGCATCTAATTTGAATTTGATAAGTAAATACATTGATTTGATATTTAAGACACGTAGAGTATAGTGAGGGTGACTATATTATTAATCACTTAATTCTAAATTTTATCGAATTATAATTTTTGTTCACATGGAACAGTCAAGAAAGACATTGTAAATTTAAACAAAACTCGATCATGGAAATATTTGAATTCACTCACTTCCCGACACAAAATACATAGCATAAATGTACACCGTCAAATCCCAAGCCTATCGAGTTAACGACTAATTCTTTTTCGAAAGTCCAGAAAAGCCGTAACAATTTGGAATTTTTCAGATGACATACAGTTTCTTAGTCCGAAAGTGCGGAAATTTCATTAACCCAAGCGACCAAAACCAAAAACGAAAAGCCTATATTATTAAACAATCACGAGCCCCTTTCCACCTGCATATCGATGTAATTTTGGCGCGGCTATAATATATAGCACAAACTCGCAAATTTTCGAGCTTACAAATCTAGGTTATTTGCAAATAATTCCAGCTTATCCAGTTATTACAAGAATGCTCCCGCATCGCATAGATAATCGCACGCATACCGTTGATTAAACTTTCGCTGTGTTTATACTCGCCTCGTACGAAATAATCAACGAAAAAGACAAAAATTTCGCAAATATAATACATACTCTCTCTCAATCCAAGAAGTTGCACGTGAAAGGAATATTCGATCTGCGGACTGTGACTTACCTGGAACAAGAAAAAAGAAGAAAAGAGCGATAAAATTAGACATCGATCTTTCGCTGGCGGGATTAAAAAAACATTTAAACACGTCCACACACACATTTCTAGAGCTTTAGCGTTTCCATTGACAGGGGGGGGGGGCAGTTATAAAAAGGCGCTCTTTCAAAAGAGAAAAGAAATATTCATCCGTAGGTATATGATGAATGGATATTTAAATCCACGGCAACGAGAGCGAGAAGGAATTCGCCCACGTAACGTTCTCGAAAATAGACTCTCTTTCTTTCTTTTTTTTTTCTCTTCTTCATCCTCTCTCCTCGTTAGTTGTAAACTCGCCCCGGCGTGGTGCGTGCTTATTTCCGTCCGCGAAGTTCAATTGAACCGTATAACTTTCTTTTTTTATTCTTTTACGAACAAATCGAAAACATACCAGCATATATACATACTATAACATTCTACAAAGTTGTACTTTGATATACGGGCGATATATAAATATAGCATCGTTGACTTGGCGACATTAACCGTCAAAATCCCTCGGCGTTATAGCCTTCGCTCGGTATACCAATTTCACGCTCGATTTGCGCCTTTTGCGCGCGCGCAAGCTATTTTTCCCCCCCGGCTATATAGAGCTATACTCGTCTCGTCTCCTCCTCCTCCCCCGCAGTAGCAGCAACGATCTTACAGCTTCCCTCCGCACGTGTACACGCACTACTCTCCCTGTGTCTGTGTGTGTATCTGTCTGTGTGATACCATCCTATTCTAATTCTGTGACGCGCGTTGTTCTAATTCTCGCTCGACACGAGGCTTCTTTTTTCTCCTTCATCTAAAACACTTGGTGTTTCCTCGAAAAATATCCGCGTTTAATCGTATTCGAACGCGAAGCAGCTTAAAGCGAATTATCGTCGAGAGAAATTACGATCGTAAAGTTGCATCGTCGTAATAATTAATCAGCGCGGTGCAAGCACTAGGCAATAAAATCTTCGCTCGACGAGCGCAACGGTTTATCGCCGAGAGGAAGAGTAATAATAATTCGTAACAAAAAAAAAAATAAGACAGCGTTGAAGGGGTATTCCTATTTAATTATACCTCTCTCACTCTGAGAGGGCAAGAGAGGCTTGCAGCGGCGCAACGTTCGATTGCCGCGGTATACCGCATCCCTCTCTCGGACGTCTACTATCTGGGATGCGAGCAAGCAAGAGTCCTTTGCCCGAGTGATGCTGTGCTATATATATGTATACCAACATCGAACATCCGAGCGCTGCTGCTTGACCGTCCGAGAGGGAGAGAGAGAAAGCTTGCAAGCTCCGAAATTGAATTGGAATTTTAATGGTTCTTTAATAGGGATGTACCGATGCGTTTATCACGTGATGGTTAATGTAGTTTTGGGATGACTTTTTGTAATGGAAGTATTTAAATTTTTATCAGGTATTAATATAAAGGAAGATATACGCGGGAGGAAATAATGAAAATCAATTTACAATGTGCATCGAGCTTGCAGCACGATAATACGAGTGAAAAAATATGAAAATCCGATAAAGTATATAATACGAACGCAGAGAGAGAAAAAGAGAGAGAGAGAGAGAGAGCGAGCAAGTAGGGCATGACACAAACGTCAAACTTTAATTGGCCCGCAGTAGTCGCGCTGCCGCCACCGCCGCCGAACTAAAACGCGCGGCAATTCGATATTAACGATATGAGCGACGTTCGAGAATTATGCAACCCGCGCGCGCGCATACGATAAATGTTTACGACTCTTGCAAGTATATCAAATGCAGAGCTTATTCGAGATAATGAAAGAAAGAAAAAAAAAATAAAGCTCGTCCAAATTACGTTTGACTAAGCACTCAGCGAAATTAAAAAAAGAGAGAGCTTTTCGCTAGCGCGTATACGTGATTTTTGTCAAAAAAAAAATAATACTCGTCCTCTTTTCAATTATATCACGCCGAGGGGATATAAGCTTGCAATGGTGGTGCGGAAAAAAAAGGAAGGGTATATATATAGCGCTTCATCTGCGGCTCGCGCGCGTTTTTTTTTTCTTTCTTTCCTTCAGCCTACTTAGCTATAGTAAGCCGCCGCCGGCTCTATCCAAGCAAAAAGCTCTTCTATATATGGAGTCAGGCTTAAGACGCGCGTGTGTATGTATGCGTGTGTGTGCAAAAGCTCCCTCTCTCTCTCTTTTTATTCTTTGCTCAGGACTTGAGGAAATAATTAGACGACGATTTTTTTCTTTCTTTCTTTTCTTTCAAAAGTGTTTTCCCAGTCGCTCTTGGGCTTTAGCGAGACGTTAACGGGGTGATTGGTTGGAATTTTTCACGTCGATGACTTTTCGTAACGGAAAAAAACACAATGCTCGTACTGACGGAAGTCATTCGGTGCTGACTGCGAGAGAGAAATGTGCCATGACGTCGAGCTTACGCTAAAAATACGAGAAATAACGTGAGCAAGAAAAAAGTGGGAAACCGAGGTTGAAAAATTGGGGAAGCGAGGTATGTAGAAACGCCGCGTTGTTGCTAAAACTAAGTGGGGAAATGAACGGCACAGAAAAAAAAAAATTCTCGAGAGAAACAGTCACAGACAGATATTAATACCGAAATCACGAAATCGCGTGACCGTGCAATTCGTTGCATCCGCAAATCAAAGCAAAAAGTAAAAAAAAAAAATTGTTATTTTTCAAAATAACAACCGCGATTGTTTGTTTACGAGAGTCGGTGTTTTAACGACTGTTGGTCTTCTAAACAACCATCAATTCTCGGTTTTACTAAACTCGAGCTTGCAAGCTTCTCTCGCGCGTATATTTTTGGTAGACTTTAATTTTTCCTTACGTCTCTTATTATTGGCCTTTGCTTTATATCACATGAAATTCATATGCAGTCAATCGATTTGGTTGGACGTCAGAGAGCAGCTGATACAATCGATCTTGTATTTATGGAGATTACAATCTTCGTACGTAATTTCATTCCCGAGAACGAAGAAAATTCACGTACACGAAAGAGAATGAAAATTAAACTACACATAGCGTTGATTTATGTAAGCAAAAACTCGCGAAAAAAAAAATAAATAAAATTTATATATTTGACGCAACGACACGTGTTTCAACGCTTTTTCTCCCTCTTTCTCGCAACTTTTCTGTCTGCCTGGCAAGAAAACAAACCCATGGCAATCGATAAACCAAAAAAAAAAAAAAAAAAAATCGCCACACACACGTGCCGAGCACATGTATTAAATCACGAGACATTATCCAGCGGCAGTAGTAGACGATGAGCAATCATCGGTCCTCCCCAAATAAAACTTTTAGCTTGACCTCGGGCTAGACGTTCCGTTGCCTCGTCTAAAATTAAGCTCTTGCGCTCTCGCTGCTGCTCGCCGCGCGAGTTTTCCTTTCATCTCGCGAGCTTTTTAAAAACGAACGATGACGCGCTTTTTTTTTCCTCTCCCCGCGCACAAAAGATTTATTCCGAACGGAGAGAGAAAGAGAGAGAGAGAAAAAAAGTATTCTCGGTGTGTCCCCACGCGATCGATCGGCTATTTTTACCGTTTTTTTTTTTTGCATGCCAGATGCTTTTTTAATTACGATTGCAACTGTGGCTTACTTCTCTCTCTCGTACTCTCAATTTCTTTTTTTTTTTCTATTTCAAATAGCGTGGGTGGTGTACAAGTGTGTCTGCCAGGGATCGATTCCGTTATTCATATTTTATATATGTGTGTGTGTGTGTGTGTGAGAAGAGGATTCGTTGGAATCGAGATAAAGACTCGTAAATGAGAACTGTGAGCTCGTACAGAAATGTCGCCCAACTGATAAAACAAACGGTGCATAACGTTGACTTTCGATTATCGACTAGCTTTGAGCGAACGAAATTGAAACTACGAGCCAAGTAGGTATACGTTTACTAGTAGAATACTTCCAAGCCAACGACAAATAAAAAAAAATTTTTTTCAACTTAAAAGTTATTTGTGCAATCGAGGAAGAAAGATACAAGAAGAAATTTGTAAGAACGGTAAAATTAACATCTTACGGATGCCGGTCGTAACAGCTCGATGGTATAGTCTTCCGTTTCGCGTTTTCCACAAAGTTAAATAAAAAACGGTAACGAACTCACTTGTCAAAACAATTACACATTCGTCGAATACTGCACTTGTGTATAGCGAAACGAAAAATAAAGAAAGAGAGCGTTGAACTCGGAGCTGCGCCGTCGACTGTACGAACGCTTTGTACGCTGTCTCGAGATCGACTTCCTTACCCACGTTAACGTAAATGCATAAATTAAAAAAAAAAGAAGGTGCAGATAAGGTAGTGTCGCTTCGTTGGCGACACTTTTTTTTTTTGTTGTCGAGATGATGATGACGTTCAACACGAGACGAGGCTTAAAATACAGTTATCTGGCCTCGTTAACGCGGCACGTTTTTTTTTTTTTCGTCCCGCTGCCATGCTGTAAAACGCGATTTTCTAGTTGTATTATTGATCGTCGAGGTTACGAGTATAAAACGTTCGATTTTGTTTGGAATACGAAATGGATAAATGGATTGCAAGGTGAAACGATTTCCTTTTCAACGTTTAGAAACTTAATTACAAAGGAGGAAATTTTTTTTTTATTGTCTGGAAAATTAATACTTTCCGTGGTTTCTTATAACCTTCGTAACTGTACGGAAATTTCTCTTTTTTTTTATATATATATCTAATCGGAAAAATACACGGATATCGATTGCACAATCTTTAAACTAGAAAAATTTTATACGCGAACGTGGATTTTTTTTTTCGAAAGCAGATAAAAGCTTTCGTTCGACGAAAGCATTGGAAAGCCATGCATGAATTTCTCGTTTGAACTCTCCCCTTTCCATCGCTGTCCGCGTGTACATACAGCTGCCAAGGGATTTTTCCAACTTGGAAATTGTTCTTACTACAAAAGAAAAACAAAAGGAAAAGGAAAAGAAAACTCGAAGGGAAAGAGAGCAAGAGAGAGAGAGAGAGATAAGTTTGTACGGCGAAAAGTGGATGGAAGCTTTTGCGCGAGTAATTCGAGCTTCGTTCTTCCATCAATGTCGATTGCGCTCACCGTATATATATACGCATCAAAAAACACACACACACACATATGAGTGTTTCACGTGTAGACACTTCAAAGATAAATAAAAGGAAAAGTGGAGAAGATAAAAGGCGAAAAGAGTGAAAGAAAGAGAGCGAGCGAGCGAGTGAATGGGCCTTTTGAAATAACGCTTCCGAAATAGTCGTCGCTTTTTCGTTTTTATTGTCCCTATAAAAAAGCATGAATGTGTATATGAGGATTCTTCAATATATCTCATACGTTTTAGCAACAATAATCTGTGTATCGCTTATCCATAGAACAAAACAAATAAGGAAAAAAAATTGCTTTTAACCACACCATCATCCATCCACGATACCGAATCTCGATATAAGAATACAAGAAAATTGCCAAAAATTTTATTAATTACAGCCTTATATATTTTCCAATTTGCAGGCTCGCCCTCTGCGAGTGAAGCACTCAAATTAGCAATAAAAAGTGAGAAAAAGAAGTCCCACAGTTTAATCCTGACGTCGCAGTATAACTTTCATCCTCAGGGAAGTTTCGAGGAGACTATTCCATATATATACCGAAAAAGAACGCGGAAATTACGCGAAGGGGAACGACAGTTTTTTTGTTTGGGAGGGATGAGCTAAGCAGAAAAATTTTTTCTTTTTTTTTTTAATTGCGTAATCCACGTGTGTATAAAGCCCCATTACACAACCTGCGTGGATAATTAGTCTCGGCGCGCGCGCGTTTCCTGTGATTATTGACATTACACGTGTTTTTTTTCTTTCTTCTGCTGCGTGTATCACTTATATGTATGGGAAGTTATTTAATTCGCGAGCGCGCGAGTTAATCGTAGAACAGATTGAGAGATCGAGAAGCTTTGTTGTTTATTGTTCGAACGAACTGTTGAATACACCAAGAGAGAGAGAGAGAGAGAGAGAGTGAGTCTATTCGACTTTGATAAACTTTACACATGGCTTCAAAATCAATTGTTGTTGCAAGTTTAAAACACACCGCCATTTCAGAGTAAATATATAAATGTTACGCGAATCAAAGAGAGTCATTCAATTAAATCGTTACACCGTTGTTCTACAATATTCAGCAAGGTCGCGCGTTCGTTAATTTTCTAGATTACACGTGCCGTGTAATATTCTTCCTTCTTGATTCTCGCCGTTCGTTGCGATGGTTATACAAAAGAACCGATTTTACAGGAATTTTTTTTTTTTGCTCTAAAGCAAGGTTTTGTGAAAGAGAAAAAAAACGACGGATTATAATTGTCACCAGCAGTAGAAAAAAAAAAGAGAGAGAGAAACTAGAAAATACAGGATGCAAAATAAAAAAAAAGAAGAAACTAGTGCAATCCGCCAATTGCCAACGCGTACTATATACGTAATCCTTATTAAGCGTCATTTGGCGCGCTGTTTCCGCGAATTCACTGTAATATCGCGAACACGCAGCAGCAGCAGCCTACACACACGCTACATGCGTATATATATGCTCGGGTGAGTTTTATATAAATGGGAGTGGCTTGTGGTATGCAACTTTCGCGTGCGTGGGACGATGCTATTATATGTGTATATACATGTATTTATCTATTATAGGCGAGGCTTGCAACGCAACGTTCAGTTCGTCGATATACTTATTTTTTTCAAAAGACATATCATACGTCATGGCATTAATTTTCAAATGGCAATATTCCGTTTCACTGATGCGGATTTTTTTTTTTTTTTTTTTTTTTTTTTTTTTTTTTTGCAACGCGATTAAATTGAACGTTTCCGAATGCGAAATGACAGGAAAATAATTCACGTGTAACTTAGCGAGAAAAAACAAACGTATACGTATAATGCTCTCAAAGTGCACGTCAATTTTTCTCAATCTGTGCAATCATAAGGCTGTAAACTCTTTAAAGAGCGAAAAAAATAAATATAGAATCGCTCGCGTCATTCATTAGATTTTCGCGCGTAGACGTATGTGAGCCAATAGAAAAATTCTTACTTCTCGGTATACATAATGACGAACGTCAGCCAATTAACAATGATTCACGCGCTAATTTTTCTTTTTTCGCTTCTACTCTCAACTAAAGTAGCATTTGATATATATCTATACGCACGGGTATACAGGCGTTTGACCCTAATTACAGAAGCATCGAAAAGTCAATCAAGCTCGCGACGTCAGTCAAACGCGATAAAGACAAAAAAAAAGAGCCTTAATTACTTGGCCGGTAAAGGTGAAAAGATAAACGAAAAAAAAGGAGAAGAAGAAGAAGATGAGGGACGAGGAAGCGAAGGATGGAAGGAACCTAAGAAAATAGAGCTTGAGCTCGGCCAATTAACCCTCGAAATTCCGGGGCGATCTAATGGCGTCGAATGTCAAGACTCAAGAGCGAGGCGGGCGAAGCAAACCTTAGCGATCGATGAAATCTTCCGTCGAGGCGATGTAGGTCATGCCAGTGCAAGAGAGAGAGCTTCGCGCGAGAGAGAATCGACTCGACTCGACTCCCACTTTGACTATGTATGCGGACATGATTGTACAAAAAAAAATAATAAGGAAAATAAAATGGAAACTCGATTAGTGTACTCGTTCAATTGCGAGTGTACTGAGAAACAGAGGAAGAGAGCACTCGAAAACTTTTTTGCGCGGTGCACGAGAGAACGTTCAAGAGATTACAAAAGTGACTTTCTTTTTTTTTTCTCCAACGAACCGCGAAAACTAAAAAGTTCAAACTCTAATTTTGCAACGCGATTTTATTTAGTACGAGAGAGATAAAAAAATTTATTTTAAGAAGCTTAACGTCAATGTTTTGTCGGTATATGTACCTCGACGAAAAAAAAAATAATAAAAGTGCGAACGTAAGCGGCAGTCAATTAAACGAAAAAAAAAAGAGGTAAGAGAGAGAAAGAGAGTAAAAGACAGAACGTCGATAATGATAACGAGGCGGAAAAGGATTTTTCGCGTTTAAAAACGTCGCTATATCCTCGCGCAGTAGAAGAAGGAGGGTATAGTACAGTTCAAATCAGTTCTAATGGCTTTTAATGGATTTCCTTGCCAGATTCACTGGTGGCACACAAAAGATTCGAAGTAGTATAAGGAGGAAGACAAAAAAAAAAAGGAGGGCCGAACAAATCGATGATGTATATACGGCTCTCAACACTCACACACACAGACACACATAAAAGAGAGAGAGAGAGAGAGTGAGCGATCTCTCAAATCGTGCGGCACTTTATCTTCTCGTCCAACGAAACAATCAATCGACGCGTATCTTTTAGCACGTAAAAAAAGATTTTTTAAAAAAAAAAAGCTTCGCGCATATTCACGACAAAATGGATATTAGCATAATCAAGATATGCAATATTTAACAAAAATGAATCATTCGTCGTCAATGAAAAAAAGAAAATTAGCATAACGTAAAAAAAACATTGGGAGAGATGAAATTCCTCATTCATTTGCTTGAAAGCCACAACAACAACGAATCCTCGCAAAATTTTCATCAAACTTCGTCTCTCTCTCTCACTCTCCCTATATGGTCTATTTATCCGTCAGCACATGCGGTACAGGCTATATCATCCAATGGCATCGTCGAGGAAATGGGCCTATATCGTCAGCCTCTCTCTCAAATTTCATCTCTAACAATAAAAAGCAAGGCTCGACGAGGACGACGCCAGGGGGTCGCTGTTTGGTTAATAAATTTTCCAAATGCTCTCTCTCTCTCTCTCTCTCTCTCTCTCTCTCTCTCTCTCTCTCTCTCTC
>JAWWMK010020258.1:0-18264 GCA_035047105.1 Galeopsomyia nigrocyanea | reverse complement strand
ATGTTCACGAGCATTTTTCGACACTATATACCTTCAAAAAGAAGAGGAAAAAGGTCCGGAAGCCTTAGCATCAAAAATTTTTTTGCTATTCTAGACCCCAGAAAAGTGTGTTTTTTTTAAGGATTTCGTCATATATTTTCAGGCTTTACAAAAGCGAATCGTAAAATCAACAAAAGCCTTTTCCGCAAAACCGTCTCGAGCAAATGTTTCGCGATATTTCTACGTCGACAATTTACAAAGACTTTGTTTTTTTTTTCAGTTTTACGCATGATCTGACTTTTGCAACTATCGCGGCGGGCATGTTCTCCTTTCTGCTATATACCTCGCGTGCACCAGCAAAACTAGAAAAGCCATAGCTCAGCGCGTGTACAGTTGCAAAGCCCGAGCACAAAGCGCACTCGAGAATCTATGCATAGGTAATCATCGGCGGCGGCGGTGGTGCTTCGAATCCCAAAGACGCGAAGCATTACGTATATAGAGACTTGAAAGCCAAGCTCTCCTCCCCAACGGAATATGAGCGGAATAGAATAGGCACGAGAAAGAGCCGAGAAGGTAATGGTAGAAAATAGCCCCTCTGTGTGTATATGTGTGTGTGTGCGCGAATAGCCAACGCCCGCATTGTCATTAACGAGTTGCGTCGATGAGCTTTCCGTTCTTCTCTTCCGTTTCCCATTGAACTCGGAGGTTTTTTTCTCTCTTCTATACGCTCGGGAACAGAAAAAGGGATTGTAATTGTCTATGTGTGGCAGTGCTAATTGGTAATCAAGGTTTTCATTACTATCCGTATAACATAAAACTTTTACTGATTTGATGCTCAGGTGCGAAACGTTAAACTAGACTTATTGGAAATGGTCTAGTAGTACGAGTCGATTTCGGTCAGACGTAAAAAAATGTTTCTCCGTATATACGTTTTTCGTCTGAAAATCTAGTACATATGAAATGCAATAAACCCAAGACAGCGAACATAACATTTCAATATCGCGAAAAGTGTGTTGCCGGCAAATTCAAGAACAATTTGAGTCGATCATATTCTCTCTTGCACTTGTCACATTTTCGCTAGGAGATAAAAATGTTTCAATATATACGTCGTATGCGCTTTCCTCAAGTTATCATCTCTTTCTCGGTTTTCATTGGATGTGCATTTCTAGATCGAACGCTTTCGAATTGTCTTTCCACGGAAACTTCGATTTGATTGCATTTTAGAAAATGTGACGGAGAACTTGATTTCGATGAAAGTGGAAAAGTTATTTAATGGATAACTTGATGAAATACTTCTTATCGAAACCCCTTTTTTGCGCACCATCCTAATAACGTAAATCTACTTATCGCTACAAAAAAAAAAACAGGAAAAGAAAGAAGAGAGAAAAACGCTCATCGCGCACGTAAGAAACATAAAAAGTAAAGCTTACCAGAGACGAAAGTAACTTCGCTGATCATAATCCACTTGGCAGCAAAGTGTAGCCTGAGTTTAACGAACTTTCCCACGCGATTGTGAAGTTTGACCGTGATGTTGTGTGCATGCTCGAAAATGCTATCCTCCACGGAATTATAGGTTATCGGCTCTCCGCCGTAGTACTTGCCGCCTATGCTGAACAGGGCTTCCAATTGAGAGAACACCTGGAAAGAGTCAAAGTCCATTAAGCTTAACGATAACTTGTACATTAATATTGATTAAATATTCATTATTATATATGGAAATTCATTGCATTAAAAATACTTATAATTTGTTGATCTACGCCAACCGTAAGTGTAATAAAATTTATGAGATAAAAGCTCGAGGAAACGAAGAATGACTAAGTAACGAATCTCTGAATACACGCGATTATGAATCACCGTCGTTTATAATGTAAGAAGTATCTCTCGTAACGTTTTCGCGCGAAAGGCAAAGCGTCGCATTGAGCGCCGAGAATTGAATGAGCGAACGTTGCGAATTAGTCGGTTATAAAACGTGTGCGCGAGACTCGAGGCGTCGTCAATGCATATTCTCGTAAATCACTTTTCACGCGCGCGACATTGATAGATGCGACGGCTGGTCCAAAAAACTTGCCGCTTATTCCAACTTTTCCCAAAGCTCGCGCAACGAATTACGTTTGTGGCTTTTCTCGCTCTCTCTTTTTCGCGCGCGCGAGCGAGCGAGCGACGGCCACTCACTTGGAACTGAGGAGCTTTTCCAAGTTCGATGAACCGCGTGATCCTATTATAAATCAGATATTTTACGGAGGTAGAGGATCGATTTAAGTTTTTTAGCTTCTGTGAACTGAGAGAGTGAGAGAGAAAGCCGGACGTTGAATATTTAGTACTGTAAATTCACCGAGTTTTTTTTTCCGTACGATCCAACTTCACAATTATCCCGCTGCGCGCACAACTTTTTTAAGCTCTATACGACTGATACGATTCATCAAACTTTCAGCGAATGAAACCGACGACGAATCGAAAGCAGCTTCTTTTTTTTTACTCTCGCTAAATCACGACGCATAATTAGATTGCGAGAAGCGACCGCGGTGAATTAAGCTGAATGTTTATCATACGGTAAGAAACAGACGACACGCAATGAAGCTTAATGAATTCATTGATTCCAGGCAAGAGAAGAGAGAAAGAGAGAGAGGGCCAATCTGCGGCGTTGTTGATTAAGCCAGAACACGCCAGACGCCGCCGCCGTATATACGTTTCGCGGAAGAGAGTGGAATATGATTAATCGCGATGATGTATATACAAAACTGCGTGTACTATTTAAAATAGATAGTCATCTTGCACGAGACGAAGAAAAAAAAAAATAACTACAGAGGAGTTCGCTGTTTTTTTTTCTCGCCATTCATGAATATATACGCGAGATTCGCTAAATAGATATCGCTGTGGAACGTCGGCTCATTCTTCATTTTTTTTAAGAGTGATGGATTTGACTATACGTATGACTGATTAATTTTTTATGAGCACTGACTGTGTATACTTCGTATACAGTGTAAAAGATTGAAATGACGCGAAAAAAAAATTTTTTGTCTCCTTTATGCACTAGCGTTGTTTATATGACGAGCTTTATCTAATATTTACAAATCTTGAAAGCTTTTAGCGAGAGAGAAAAATATGATTTTTTTTTCATGGTAAATATTTCGTCACATTTCAAAGAATGCGAACGGAGAGCTGTGAAATATTTTACATTTGATGCAAAATTTTTCTCCGCCAGAATTTCCAGTATAAAAAAATGCATCGTCGAAATGAAAGCTCTTACAAAAGTAATGAGAATGAAAATAACGAGATGTTATTTCGATCACGTGTAATTCCAATAAATGATTTATTTCCCGAAAAAAAAAACAATCGAGACGCGGCGAGCAGACACTGAATTCAATTTACAAAATTAGCTTCCGCGAACGCGAAAGAAACAATACAAAAAGCCCAAACATTCAAAATTTCAAAAAGCACCGGAGAGAAAGAGAGAGAGAGAGAGCTGGCCAATGAAATTACATCAACAATACACGCGCCATAGAAAATTACCCCCTATTGAAAAAGCCTCGCGAGCCTGCCGAAGTCATTTTCCAGCAGGCAATAAAATTAAACTCCCTCGCAGCCGCTGCAGTAATTTTCCAACAATACACACAATTTTTCGGCCAAAAGAGAGAGAAACAGGGAGAGAGGAGAGAGCAACCCTCGCTGACGAGAAAAAAAATTCGAACAGCTGCATGCACACGCAGCTCGAGGTAGAAAAGGCAGTGTGCTGCTGCAGCCACTGATATTTCAATTTCAAATCGAGTCACGACTGTATCAGTGGGCACAATGCGATGCTGCTGCTGCTGCTGCTCTTCTTTTTCTTTGCATATATCGCAAAACGACGCCCGGCAGCAAGGATTGGTATACACGAATCAGATCTGGCATACGCTGCAAACTCGCGGGTATTAAATTGAGAGCTATATGCATGAGGTTTCGTCGTCGCGGTCTTACTCGTAAATACAGTTCGACCATGTGTAAACGAGGCATGACGATGCAATTCAGATTTCAGCGGAAAATCGTGTCG
Source organism: Galeopsomyia nigrocyanea (assembly GCA_035047105.1). Classification (NCBI taxonomy): domain Eukaryota; kingdom Metazoa; phylum Arthropoda; class Insecta; order Hymenoptera; family Eulophidae; genus Galeopsomyia; species Galeopsomyia nigrocyanea. The sequence continues at coordinate 14,258 of JAWWMK010020258.1, read as the reverse complement.
ACGGATATGAACGTTGCTCGACATTTTGTAAGGCGATTAAGATTTTTTTTTGCATCAGAATTAAACTGGAAAGTTCCATGAAAAGCTTTTTGTGTGGAAACATAATATTTTAATAATATTTTGTTGAGTTTTATGCTCGTATTTCCATTTTAAATCTACATCCATTAATTTTGTTAAGCTCGCGTTGCTGATAAAAAAAAAATAATCAACATCGAGAAATGTTATAAAGAGCGTATAACGAGGAGATCCAAGTTATTATGGATTTAAAAACGGAGGAAGGAGCTTTGTTCCATAAACATTTATTCAGCTTTTTGAAATGCAAAGTGATTCAGACAAAAAAAATTTCAATAACAGTCTGATAAAAATGCAAATTGCATTAATTTTCTACACGTGAGGGAGATTATCTTTTCTACCCCTCCTAGCTAAGCTTCGTATTCGCTTTAATTAAGCTTCATTATCGAAATTTGATCACGCTAAACGAGCTCCATTTTTCTCTAACTACAGTGTTATCTGAATAACAAGGCTAATAATTTGATGACCCAATTGTTTGGAATTGAGCTCCCCTACAAACAAAAATTGCAAACAATAAGCCAGTAATATATCATATTTGAAACTCACAAATAATTAAGAACGAAAGCATTATGAAAAGGAAAGAAAAAAAAAACACTCAATTCGAGCTGTCATGGAAGAAAATAAATTCAGCCGCTTAATCACTCGCGCTCCATCTGCAAAACAAACGAAGAGAAAAGTATTCCAACGAGCTCAAGTGCGCGCCCAGCAACTCCGCTGCTCGACATCCATCTTTTTCCGCGAGCACTCGGCTTTCCATAAATAAAAGCCGTCTTAAATTCGATGCATTAAGAGCGAAATATACTCCCGCCACCCTCGCGCGCGAACAAAGCGAGCTTATAGAAACTATACACGCGAACTAATTTCAATTTCAAAACTTTCGAAGCACGAGAGAAAACAAACAACAAGCAACGCGTTCGATCACGTAATTCCAGCGCGTCGCATCTTTGGTGACCAAATGACGATGTTTGTTCGTTTTTTTTTTCAACACGCGAGGCTGCGTGTGTAATGCAACGAGAGACGAGGAAACAACCCCCTATTGAAATTCTCCGCGGCATTGTTTCACGCGAATGAGAACGCGCTTCTCATTTTTTTCGTTGTTGTTGTTGTTTCGAGCTTTTGAAACATTCGAACGAATTATTACTTCGTAGGAGAGTCGGGGCAAAAATTTGTATGGAGACTCGCTCGTTGCGTGCGTACGCGGCTCGTTTTTTTTTTTTTGTTTCTTTCACTTTCTTTTGTGCGCTGAGTTTGAACGACGATGTTGAAGAAAGGGGTTGGACGAATGAGGAATTTTTTTTTCGGAATTTGTTGCATTTTTATATACGAATGACGTCTTTTATAGCTTACGTTTTAACATTTTATTTCGGACGTTTAAAAATAAAATAAAATGCGAAATTACGTACAAATTTTTCATTCAGTGATGGTATTACGCTTTGGAATTTGATTGGCAAGAAATGACCAAACGTTTACTTTTAATTAACTTCAACTCGAAAGCGCGAGACAGAAGCAGTTAAACGCTCCACCTAACGAAACATTAATGAAAGTTAAGGAAAGAAAACTATTTAATTGGCCTTGCTACCAAAACTTAGCGCACGTCGACGTCTTTAGTCGATTTCTCTACTTAATTTCGCAAGAAACTTCAAACTTACGCTCCTACTATTTACCTCTTTCGAGCGCATCAATTACATTAGCAAAATCAACGGACGAAACAGAATTCAATATACCGAGAAAAAAAAACCATCACCAAAAATCACGTTGATTCCATAACAGGGAAAGCTCATTAAGCCGATCGTCGAGAAACTTAAAAGCAGCGCGCCGCGCAAAAGCGAATAAATCGTAATACGCGCGGAGGGAGCAAGCTTTTATATGAAAATCACGTACTCCTTGAGAAGAGTGACTTGAAGCGTGAAAAAAAAGGCGTTGCATTAAGTTCATCCACTTAGGCCGAATCGAATCCGACGACGTGCCTTTCTTCCTTTTTATCTCGTCTTCGACACGCACATTGGCTTTTAGAGAGTCTCGCGGCGGCTGGATATAAAAAAAGGGAGGAGAAGGTGTATAGGCGCGCGAGGGAGAGAGAGAGCGAGTAACGGCTCGCGCAGTCGATGCTGTGTAAGTGAGAGATGCAATTTCGTGTCTCAAAACTTTTGTCGTCTTATATATACGAGTTCTTTCATCTTTTTTTCTTTCTTTTTTGCTTTTGACGCTGATTTTTTTTGTTGATATGGGGTATTGTAGGCGGTATAAATTTGGGAAGTGAATGCGTACAAATTTTGTTTCTTTTCTCAGATATATGTCTTTGAAATTTAATATGATATTTTTCATTTGCCAAATTGAATTTTTTAAACATATTTTCAATGCTTCATATACCATTGATTTTTCATCAAATTTATCAAAATACTGCATTTGTATTACATTCTATAGTAATATACTTTCAACGAAAAAAAAAAATGAATTTCTGTTTCAAACTTCGGAGAAAAATCCATTACGAATATTGCCAATACCATTATAATCTTCGAAGTAGAATGCAATTTCTTTCTCAGGAAGAAGTCCTTCTTGTGAAGAATAAGAAATAAAGTTGAAGGAGAAATAACATTTCAAGACCGATATTTTCTATCAAGATAATATTTTTCAAAGGAAATATGTCAATCAAACAAAATGAAGTTTCAACGTTTGTTTTTTTAGAGCATTTTCATTTAAAGTGTAGACACTTACAGTTATTTTTGATTTTTCACAAATAAACGTGTTTATTGCGATTCTATTTTCTAATCTATAATTTACTGCATGATTCTAATGATCGAAGCTTATATAGAAAAGAGTTTTAAGCTGATTTCAAAATCTCCATTCCTTTTCCCCCGATTGATCGGAAAAATCATAACAAGCCACTTGCCAACCCAGCCTATATACATATCCTTCTTCACCTGTTCACTCTCAATTTCGTTCTGACGTTCATTCTCACTCCTCTCCCTTTCAAACTTTTCTCTCGCTCTCGTGAAGGGAACTCTCTCTCGCATCTCTTTTTTCCAGAAGCGAGTGAAATATATTGAAGATTCAGCGGGCGTATCCCTGATAAAGAGCCGAGTGGAATATTCAATCAAGACGCAGAGCAAAGGAGAGCAACAGCAGCATCAGCAGCAACGTATACGCGCGAGTTGGCTGTGCCGGTGTGCAAGGCAAGCCCTCTTTACTGTGAGATGGCAATAACGATGCTGCTGCTATATATACGCGGGCGCGCGCCTTTGGCATTATGCGCCATGTAAAAGGCGAGCGCCAAGGCCTCCTTTTACCCGTGAGTTACTCTCAAGCTGGATTATGCCCTTTTTAGCCTCCACCTGCTGCAACTACTCTCGCGAATGCCAAATTTAAGGGATTATTATTATTGGTTCGCGAGTAATGCCTCGAGTTTTACCTATTGCCTTTACCTTAATTTAGTGCAATGGTGGAAGAGCTTTTCATCAATTACTCACAGCCTATAGGGGGATTTTTTTTTTATTCATGTTCTGTTAGCGCTTTTGTACTTCAAGATGACTTTCAGATTTGTGCGAATCTTTAACTTGTATTTTCGATTTAGACGTGATCTTGTACAATACTTTTTAACTCTTCACTTTATTTGAAACCCATTTACAAGGAATGAATGAAGCAGAGGAAGAACGGACGAAGCAAGATACTTGAGAAAAATCAGGGTTTACTTCGTTAACATGCCTGCAAACGAAATTCCGACGACAAATTCTTGTTTTTTTTTTGCTTTTGGGACGGTATTCGTCTCTTCATTTTGTTTATTTCGAATAGAAAATTGAAAGAATCTACAACAATGGCAGTAAATCTTGCGTAACTCTTCGTTGAATCTGAACAATCGATCGAAATTTTGTATTATGCGCGCGTTCAAAAATAGTATAGATGACCGTATGCCACGAAAATTAAGCATGCAACAAACATCGTGGATACCTTGATTTACCCGCTCTTTACCTATTATAATTCTCGAATTCTGTTACAAAAAGAAATTATATAAAGTTAATCACTTTCTTGTTATACAACAAAGAATGTTATAGTGCGACTATTATCAAATCTCATTTCACGAGTACGTACTGCATCGGCAGTTTACATTCAAACGCGGAAATTATATTTTTTTGCAACCGCAATAAAATAACGAAATCGCAGGACATAATCCCATGGACAATTTGGCAGAAAGTTCCGAATCGAAGGAATTGCAGTGGAACTGCGCACTTAACGCGCCGAGCGCCAAAAAGAGATCGAGAAGAAGAAGAAAAAAAAGTCGCAGATAAGGGTCGGCTGCTCTCTCTCTCTCGCTCTCTCTCACTAGACGGTTAAGGAGGTAGATAGGTATAAGGCCGGAGCCTGTTGATCTCTAGTTTTCTCTCTCTCTCGTGCGACGTCCGTCGCGCGAGACGCTCGCTACTTTGGTATTCAGCGCGAATCCGAGACGCGACGCGAGAGCATGGCGGCGTTATGCCAAACTGAGCAGAACAAGCGATTTCACGAGTTTAACGATCGACGATATTCTCCCTTTTCACACGACTTTTCGTTCACCGATATCTTGGACTTAGAGAGTGAGAGACTAGAATTTCTCGTCGTGATCTTTTTGTTTTTGTTGTTTTGCGTTCGGGAAAAGCTTTTTGCTATATTGGAAAGTGCGCGAATGTTTTTACTTCTGTACGCACGATATGCGAGACTTTGGACTTTTGAAGTTCCAGGCTTGGCTCGCGAGGTCTGAAGGATGTCACGTTACCTCTTGAAAGGGTACAGCAGGTAGCTGTGCTCACTCTCCTAAAGTTTCAGTCGAGAATCTTTGACATCTTACTACTTGGCCGCGTAAATGTAAACTCGAAATCGTATAGCGGGAGATAACTCAAGTTTGAGTTAAATCGAAAAACTTGTTACCCGGAAAGTATTTTCCAAGTATATATGCTATCGAACCAATATAAACTTCGAGAACTATTTTACTTTCGAGAGAAAAGTACGTATAAATCATTCGTAACGTGATCCACGTTTATACATCGTCAATTCATCTGTAAATTGGCACGTTCAAGTATATATACACACACACACGCGCGCGCGTAGGGATCATAGAAAATCAAGTCGCGCGAATTGAGGTAGCGATGCCAAAGTCAGGCCGATATGCCGCTTGTCGCTTTAACCGCGGAAAGCATCGATATTCAAATTTAGCCATAGAGTGGCTATAGGATGCTGCCTGCTTCGGTTGTATAGTAGATGGGTTACGCTCTCTCTCTCTCTCTCTCTCCCTCGCAACGCTCGATTATCGTTGATTTCAATTGGCCGGGACCGATCATGAATAGCGCGGAGAGCACGCGGAGAGTCGAATTATGCTGATGGATTTCAGTGGCAGCGGCGGTGAGCGGCGGCATGAATCGAAAGTAGGTTTCTAATTATTACCGCTCGCCTCTGGCGCTCGACTGCAATCTAGGTTTATTGCCCAAATATCATCTCTATCGCGAATAATCGAATATAAGGGGATGTATCGCGCGGATATTCGTTTCGACAATGATTCCGTTCTGACTTCTGAAATATGCAATATGCTATTAAATGCCGTTTATCCGACCGACTGCGCATGAATATAGCGTTTCTAATTTCCGATATATCGCTCGTGGCAGAAATTACAATTGAACTGCAGATATGACTTTATTCCAGTCGTTTCTTTTTTGAAAATGAAAATTAGTTTGTTCTTTTTTCTCGCAAATCCGCAAGATTAAGTAATAACTCACCTTGATTTCCTTGGTGAACTGATTGCTGCAGACAATATGCACAGCGGAGAACTCCCTGATGCGGTCGAATTCGAACTTGATCTCGACGGGTTGTCCATTCCTCGTATCGTTCTTCCATCCAACCCAACCTTTGCCCCTCACGTGCGTGTGAAAACCCGTCTTGTAGTTGTCGGGACCGGCTTTACCGTCGATCAGCTGACCCAAACCACGACGTAACTCGCCATCCCAGAGTCCGTCGTAGGTCGCGTCGTAGAACTCCCAGTCGTTACCTCGCGTCTCCCCTTGGGGCATCGAGTAGGCGACTATGCCGTCTGCGGACACACAAATACAATGCGTTTACAAGTTGCAAAGTTTTCCGCAGCTAAGGATGGATGTATATTCTTTTTCGTTTTTTTTGTCTTTTCGTCTCGTCTGAAAAAAGCTTTTAGCTGTTGTTGTTTTTTTTTTCTTTCGAAAGTATTTTTACCGTGGAGAGTAATCACGTATGTTGCATTTCCATTTTTCGAGAAAAAAAAACAGTTATTACAGTAGATACGATTATGACACTGAGGTTAATGGCGTCCCGCGAACGTGAAATTCATTACAGCATTAAATTCAGTTGCCTCGGGTTGCATCGTTGGTGCCGCAATATAACTATACATTTATAACGTAATCGAGAGGCCGCGTACAACGTTAAATTCAACATTGACAAGATATTAAACTCGAAATTGTACACATCATCCGCACGGGCACGCCAATGAAAATTTACCATTCGCCTGCATTAAATATAATAATTCGTTGTGCGCTAATCAGAGCGAAACTATGGCTTGACATCTTCGCTTATTGGCAATTCCAGTGAGGGTATAACGACAGTATACATAGCCGTGTGTAATGGGGGTCGTCATTACACACGAATGCACGTTTTTCACAAAACGCGACATATAAGAGACATTAAAACGGTACTTACCACTCCAGTAGCATCCGTAGAGCTCGACGCGCATGCAGACGGTCCGCATGTGCGAGTCGTAGGGTAAAAAGCGAATCTTGCTCGCCCATATGGGTGGGTCGAGCTCGTGCTTCGCTTCCAGATACGTGTTGTCGTTGCCCTTAATCACCTGTAACGACGACAGTGCAATTTTAAAACACAATGTATGTATATTATCGTTGAAATTCATTTGGAAATTTTTCGTGCAATCTATGAGTCATTTTTCGCAAGGGCTGCCGAAACAACGATGCTCTTATGAATTCTCTCGAATCTCATTAGATAATGTGCGAGAAATCTGCGGAAATATTATCTCTCGGTGGCTGTTGTTTAACTTAGCGCGTCCTTTTCTCGCTCAACAGCCGTCGGATATATGTAGGTCAGACTCGACGTATAATTACAAGCTATGGCTTGATATGATATTTAAAGCTCGCGGCTCGTTTAATTTTAGTAATGATGTCGTGTAAAGGAGAAAATGGTGTTGCGGCTGCTATTATAAACTTTTTTTTTATCGTACTTTTAAAACAACGAGTTGTATAGTTAAAAATAAAATAATTGTTTTTGCTCGAAATGTTTGTTGAAAACACGCGTACGTACACTGCGTAAACTTTATTTCAACACCAACCGAAACTACCCTAAACACACTTTACAGTCTGTTATACCGTTTAGTGATATCACCCGCAACACTTTGTAACACGTCCGCGCAATAAGCGTTACTCGAAAAAAAGCAGACTTGTATAAAAAAAAAAAAGAAAAGAAGAATCCGATCGATCGATCCAATAATGCTCCGACAGTCTGAAGAGGACCAACAAAAACCGCCTATCATCCCCCTCCTATCTCGCTCTCTCGTTCGCTCTCAAGAATTTGACGCGTCATCCGAAATTTCGCGTCGCGTCTGAAAGCAAGCGAGCGGGCGCAGATTAATCGCAGGGGCGATGCGCGGATATTGATTTCAGCGCGATGTTAAGCCCGATGGCACACCTGCGCGTCTATGAATAAAATACGCGGCTTTATTTGACGCGAAGGGCTCTCTCGACGACGAAGACGAGCGTTAAGACACGGTCTCTCTTCTTCTCCGTGTGATGCGTGAGTCGAGTGGCGCACGGCGCGAGGCGTTTATATAGAAAAGTGATAACGGCTGACCTGTTTGCCTTGTCTTTGATGAATGCGTTAGTTTGAGAGAAAAAAAATCCGTGTCTTGTCGTTTCTAAAGGAATATAATGACGTATTTACTTAGATTTATAGCGTGTGATTTTAATGATTTTCGTGCCGTTTTGAATTTGACAAACAAATGATTCCGTAGAGTAATTTTATATTCGCAAAATTATAACAGCTCTTTCCGGAAAATTGAATGTTGTATGACATTCATATGGAGAGTCGGTCAACATGCCTTTTCAAGTCCGCGCGCGACAGCAGCAATGGTACCTTATACCCCTCGAAATTCAAGCACACACACACACACACACACACACACACTCTCTGCCCTCTCTACATAGAATTTACATGAGTAAAATGTAAATATTAACTCGGGACACTATTAATGTGGGCGCATATTCAACTTTAAAGCACGCACACTCGCGAAATTCAAACACACGCTGTGCGAGCAAATTTCTCGAAACTCACGTGTTCTTCTTCTTCAATTTTTATTTATTTTTATATTTTAAGTGAAAATTTTATGAGAAGCAGCCTCATTCCCGTTATCGTGCAACGGTGCGTTGTAGCCCATCAGCCCTTATTCTGTTTTCCCGGACAGCAAAGATTTTTATACATCGAGCAGCAGCGCGGCGCGTGCGGTTGCCGGGGACTATATACGTGCACCTCAACTCTCCTTATATAATACGAGCGAAACACACGACGCGTCGATGTAGATAATTCTTTCTTATTATTTTTTCTCCCCTGACGTCATTGTTTCCGACGTGAAATTGCGTAATTTTTCTTTTCTCATCCGCACTCCACGTAGATGAAATTTCAAATTTCGTGAATTCGGAGCTTTACGGTACAAAAACGATAAAAAAAACTGCAGAGCTATCGCTTTAGAAACCAATCCCCCATCCGGCCGCGAGGAAGAGAAAACGAGCCTGCAAAATCAATTGCCGCAGCATTACATCGCTGCTAACAACTTTAAAGCGTTCTCAATTAGCCGAAGAAAGAACGAGGGTAGTATATATAGCGCAGTTGCAAGCTGCACGCGGTAGAAGCACGAAGGATTCAGTGCACGAAGTACTTCTTTTTGCGGGGTCGAGGGGGAGAAGGAAGGTTCTCTTGGGGACGATGCATCTGTATTCAAGCGACAGCCTCCGTGTCTTTGTCGGGCTCGAGCGCTCGCTCGCTCCTCCGGGGGGAAGGTGTTGCACTACTACTACTACTACTATGGCCAAGGTATCCTTTCGTTGCACGCTTCGCTTGATGGGATTAAGGTGTCATTCTGTCTTATATCTATGTACTTTTTTTGTTGTTGCTGTTATTGCAGAGAGAAATTTTTTGCTGTGGCCTGTTGGTTTTGAGGTCGATTGGTACGATTTTTTTTATAGGGGAGAACTCTAATGGAAGAGGCACGAGCTTTCTGAGTATTTCATATTCGAGTACAGTAAGATGAATAATTTATGCATTTCACGTTTAACAACGAATCCAACGTACAATTACGACGTAATCGGCGAACTCTCGCGTAATCTCAGTCCAAGCTTTTCAACGAAAATCTTCAAAATCTTCTATTAACGCGAGCATTATAATAATGCAAAATGAAGTAATAGAGGCTAAGATGATATATCGCGCATGAGAGAGAGAGAGAGAGCAATCAAAATGCACAAATTGAGGGCAAAAGTGAATTCGTCCGTATAGCTAGAACGCAAGAGAGAGAGAGAGAGAGAGAGAGTAAGAGCTCTACTCTAATCAACTTGGCGTCTTTGAAACTTCCTTCCGCGAAGTAACGTAGATGCAGATGGATGCTCTAGCTACATACCGCCTCTCTGTGCCTCTTGCCAAAGGCATACGTATATATACATATATACCCAACCTAAATGCAATTTCCTTCGGCCGCCCGCTATACGGTTATAACATGCGGTAAAACGCGCGCGAGCTCAGCAGCGAACGCCGCGTGCGTTAAGTAGCGGCCGATTGCACGCTACTATACGCGCATCTTTGTATGTACGCGCGTACACGCGAACTTTGATGAGATTTTCTAACGTTATTACGCGTCTTGCTTTTTTTCTCGGAATTTTATGAAATTTTCTTCTTTTTTTTCACGGAAAATTGTGGAAGTTTGTTAAAAGTGATCGTTAAATATTTTCACTTCTCGCGAAATTTTCCGCGGTGGTATATAAAATTAAAAAAAGAAAAAAATACCACCACAATAACAACAGCGACACCGACGAAGCCCGAGAGGACGTATAGCACGAAGAGGCTTTTCGTGGAAAGAAAAGCAACAACAACGCTGGCGAGTAATCCGAGCAATTACGCGAGAGTCCGATAAGTCGAGCCGTTAATGGCGGGGGTAGAGGTGATTAGACTTCACTCTCTCTCTCTCTCTCTCTCTCGCTCTCTCTCTCTCTCTCGCTCTCTCTCTCTCTCTCGCTCTCTCTCTCTCGCACTCTCTCTCTCTCTCTCTCGCTCTCTCTCTCTCTCTCTCTCTCTCTCTCTCTCTCTCTCTCTCTCTCTCTGGTCAAAGCTTGCAATTACGACGTAAGATAATTATCGAGGCAAGCAAGTAATTCGACAGCAGCAGCAGCGAGGGTGTCGTTTGCGTGTTCTGTGCACTCCATTTTTTTTAGAAAGTATAAGGTGCAGCTGCTGCTTGTGGCTAATAAAGAAAGAGTTGAGAGTGAGAGAGAGCTTTCATCGGTCGCGCGCTCGCGCGAAGCTTGATTGCTTTCATTATAGTGGTTTTCGAGAGAGCTTGCATGCTCAAGGGATATGTGTGTGTGTATGCGCGCGATATGCTGCCCAAGTTAATTTCCTTTGTGGTCGAGAGGTAATTGCGTGCTAATATAATGTGCTCGACTATATATGTACTTTCCTTTTAGAAAATATTTCACGCGTAATTTATGCGTAAAATTTGTAATTTATATAACGCTGTGCCAGTTAACGGGTCAAGAAATATACGATCAGCGGTATAGATATCAAAGCGCTCGTGACTGGAATGATTACATAGGGCAAGCAGGCAAATAAATTCAATGTCCGAAAGAACAACAACAAAAAAAAAAGGAACCGCGCGAGATTGACTTTGCGTGATGCGATAATAGGAAACAAACAGATCAAAACGAATAGGGTTTCTCGCATTGCACGGAATCATACCTTTCTCATCGAGCTCTTCACGCACGAGCTTGTTTTTTTTTTTTTTTTTTTTTTTTTTTTTTATGTTTTGACTGCGCCAACCCTCGTGAAACTCTGGAAACTATATGAGCTTGGTTAATGGACTCCTATATGACCGGGATATTCAAAATTTATCTGATTTTTGTTCCATTCATAGCTCGTACAGTTTCTTTTCAAAGACGTAGTTTTACATTTATGAGGCTTTGTCAGAATTCCATTTATCAAAGAATAGATAATTAAAGTGGCACGAGCTGCAGTACAGAGATTGATAAAAGAATTTTAATTTATTATACGAATAGTGTGAATTACTTGCTGTAGAATGTAGTTGCCGAGGCAATTACAATATTTATAGGGCTCTTAAGTGCTGTGTTTTAATTGCTTTCCCGGCTTTAAAAGAACTATTACATTTCGTACGTTACTCAGCTGAGAACCATTAAGAATAGAATTTTTAAGTATTTTAGTTAAGAAGACCGATTGCATAATATTAATTTACTTTCAAATACACCGGGAAATTAATACTGATTATTAATTGTAGCTATTAAAAGCTTCGACTTATGACAAATTAGCTCTCTCTTGTCAAAACTAAAAAAAATCACGTCCTGTGCGACCGCGATCAAACTATAGTAGCAGCTGCTGCCACAGGGATTTCGAAAGCAAACCGCAAGCTGTCGGCTGTGCGACACATCCGGTACGCGTACAAGAGCTTTTTCGAATTTCCCACCGAACGCGCGCGCCCACGTTCCGAGAAAGCCTATGTTTAATCCCGCAAGGCTTCTTGCTTCGCGTTCGGGATTTATATGCCGTATAGGTATAGGCAAAATTAATGTCGACGTGTGTTATACACTACTGGACGTACGAGCGATGCTATTTTTGACGCAAGATGAAGCTTGAATTTCCGAGAGGTTTACTCGTTGCGACGAATTACGTTCCATTTACTTCGTAATGTGTCATTCTTGTGCACGCGCTCGCGCGTTAGATTCTGTCAGCTTGGAAATTCGTGATTTTAATTTATTGCGCGAGATTGAGATGCAGAATTTGCGGAAAAGGAATTTACCGCGAAGATTAAAAAAAAATAACGAACATCAAATAATTTTGAAAAGTAGTTTTATTATTATCTGATTCATTAAAATAATTAAGTGGTCATATGCCATTCGCGCGCAGAGTGGAAAATTGAATAATACAATAAGAATAAAGCTCGCGGACTACTTTCTACAATGAGTTCGCAAGCCTGCTAGGTGAAAGCACTTGAAACAAAAAACATTTAAGCACAAAAAAGCTCGACCAAGTCATCACAATCATCATCAGTAGAGCGCGCGAGTTGAGGTCGCGGCAAATCAAAAGCTTCAAAGTCGCGAGTATTATGATCGTTGGAAAAAAAGAATGAGAAAAGAGCCGGAGAAAAAAAAAATGGGACGCTTGGCTCGCAGAAAAACCGAGAGTGAGAACGAGGGTAGGCGTTTGTGCACACATGTACACGTGTGAGGTGTATATATGTACATGTAGGCAAAGAGAGTATAAGAGCAAGTTACGTTTTCTATACTGGCGTGCAGGTGGAAAAGGGAAGCTCAAAGAGGTATCGCGGTAATTAAGCTCTTGTGTGTGTGTGAGAGAGCTTTTTCGGAGCACGCAGCCCGCATGATGGTTTTAAATAATAAATACGTGAAAGAAAAAAAAAGGCGACGAGCAGCAGACGTGTACGAGGTTCTCGTTAACGTTGCAATGCGTTGAATTTCGCGCGAGCCTCGGTGCGATGCTCGCGAAGACTCAAATTGGCCTTGCACTTTGTGAAAAAGCTCTATACTGATGAAGCGAGGTCGATTTATGATGATTGTTTCGTAAGTGAAATGTTCAATGTAAGTGTTTTTTACTTTATTCAAATTATCAAATGGCAAACCTTAAGTAACTCTAGCATAATCTCAAACTTTTCAAATATAGATACTCGAAAAAAAGCTCTTCGTTTACTCTAACCGTAATACACGAAAGCTAAGCGAGGTGCTATAAATTCACAGTTATATATTTATATTCCAGACGGGAAAAGCATTGAGTTATTATGCACGCGAAAAGCTGCCGGGAACTTAAAAAAAAGCATGTGTTTATCGCGTGTCAGTTGCTGCTGCTGCTTCGACCAGTTATTTTTATTTTTAATATTTTTTTTTTCGCCGAGAATAGCGCTTATTAATGGCGGTAGTTTAACGAGATTACGTATGCAAGAAGCAGTATGAAAAAAGGATCGAAACCTATTTACTCGGGTGATTACGCGCTCGCGCGCACACGGGGTTCGTTGTGAAAAAAAATCCGATATTAGTGTATATATAAGATGGCTGGTGTTATAAGAAAGCCAGTAAGAAAGTGCAGTTTCGCTAACGGTGAGTGCAATTTTCGTTTTTTTTTAAATTTTTATTTATCGAGTTGGTGTTCGTCGTTTGAATAAACTGAGAATGCGCGAGTGAAATTTTACATAGTTATTGAACATTATGATTCACGTTATTCCCGATTCCTCAAATTGCATCGAGTTTACGATTTAATTAATGATGTGCATCGAGTTTACGTTTTAATTAAAGATGAATTTTGAATTATATCGACATTCGCAATCTGTGTTTCTTTTTCTTCAGCTCATTAAGCGATGACGAATGCTACCGGCAAATATCAAAACAGCCGCGCGCACACCAACGACATTTATTTATTCACAATACTCCGAAAACGTAACCATGTAGTGCTAAACTTCGTTAAAATACATCGAATACTTCAGTCTACGTATCATTAATAAACACGCATGTATGTACACTTTGTGAATTCCTCGTGAGTAAAATGAAGAAGTTTTGCTCTCGCGCTAATTGCCGGGCGGAGTAAAATTATGGCGTCTCTCTCTCTCCCTCTCTCTCTCTCTCAAGAGAGAGAGAGAGAGAGAGAGAGAGAGAGAGAGAGAGAAGTGTCAAGAGCCGATATCGCCCGAAGATAATGAGGCGTTTACTTAGTAATGTAAAAGCGCATCGCTGTGTATCGGCCGCGTCGCGTAATGAGATTCCCGAAACCAATTAAGTGCACCCGAGAATTTCTTATCCCGGGCGCGCGAGAATATAACGATTCACGCGGATAAGACGACGAGAGAGAGAGAGAGAGAGAGAGAGAGAGAGAGAGAGAGAGAGAGAGAGAGAGAGAGAGAGAGAGAGAGAGAG
>JAWWMK010020237.1:0-18271 GCA_035047105.1 Galeopsomyia nigrocyanea | reverse complement strand
CCAAGCTACCAAACCAATTATTTTAACTTGTGTTCCTTTTATTTGAATTTTTGAAAATACGCTCGGCACGCGCCCTACACGCAGGCGAGGTCATTACAGGCGCTTGCTCGCGAAATCCGCAAGCGCGCGCATTCTACGATAGGACAAGTTGTGACATGAAAACACTCGCGTACTACGCTTTATCTGTGTGTATGTTGAACCGGCTTTGTTGTCATCCGAAGCAGTACTTTTTTTTTAACATTAAACATTTTTTCTGTGACTATTTCTGACTTGAGTACTCCAATATGATCACCTTGCTGAGCTGAAAATGTAATCGACCATTCTGAGGTAAAAATATGGAATCGACGACAAGAGTGTTGTTAGATAATAATAATATTGGCAATGACAATTCTGAGAATTGTAAAAGAGTGCATCAAAATGAAAAAGGTAAAACAAAATGGTTAATTTATTCTTTTAATCTAGATTTATTCCTAGTAATTGAAAACTCATGGGCTATCAAAAAAATTTTTTTTGAGGTTATAAACTACAATAACTTTTATTTTCTTGAAAGAAAACCTTGATTTACGCATAAACTTATTGGAAATAGTATTTTTTTATTTAAGTTCCTGATATATTTCAGAGGTGGAAATGGAAATAGATTACCCCACTGTAAATAACAAAAGTTTGCCATCAATTCCAATGAATAACGCAGATTTGAATTCTTTACGGCAGTATTACTTTTCTTCCTGTAAGTGAAACTTTTTAATTTAATTAATTAACAGAGAGGTGAAATAAAATGAAAAATTGTTTATAGTTCGCAAAGAAATGTTATGGCCCAGTTCGAATGTGATATTGTACGAGTTAGTATTACCAGGCAGTGTTAGCTTGCAATTAAATATGAATAGACTATTTCCTAGAGTAATAGCAACCCATAGTAAAAGATCAAAATGCTCAGTGACTGAATTGTTGCATACAATTGTGACTCTAAGTCTAGGAAAGAAATCAATAGAACTGTGCTTAAATAAGCATTTGTTCTCTGCAATGTTCAATATTGGCTGTGAGACAAATGATGTCATTACAAATCTATTGCAAAAATTTATAATGCAAATATTGCATTATCTCAGTTCAAAGTCAATGTTTGATGTTCATATAGCAATGAAATTTTTAGAAGTTTTGTTTCAATGTATAAACTGTGAAAGCAACTTTATTATTAAAGATTATATTAGTATATGTATCAAAGAATTTATGCAAAGTATGATGAACCTGCTACCAAAACAAGATCGACAGAATTCCCCAATTTACCACTATACAATTCACAAAATCATAAATTTAGCAACATATCCATCTTACAATGAACCTTTAGCTGCAGCTTTTGCATTCAATCATCTTTTCAACCTGTGTATAAGCCCATATTTAAATATGATTGTGCCAAATAAGTACTGGCTAGAATTCCTTCACAGTTTTGTGATGAACATTGAAAAATGTAATGAAAAACAAGTAGCAACTGCATTGCGTCACATCAAAGATACTATCTGTTCAAGAACAAGTATTTTCAATGCTAAATTCCCATCTAGAAGAAAACCTTTAGAATTTTCAAATGAGAAATTGGAAGGAGCAGTTACTTGGCTTTTTGAACAATGTGGTAATCCTAGTACATTATTAAGATATAAGTGCATGAAACTTTTTGAAGATCTTTGTGTACATGTTAGCAATATGAAATCTGCAAAAGACTTTGTGGATAAGTATGGTGTTAAAAATTTGAGTAAGATAGCTTTGGGAGGTTTGAATGATTTTGAAGACATTGACATGGAAAATTTGAAAGCTTTTGCAAGAACTTTGGACTTTTATACATGGATTTTCAATAGAGAAATGACAACACCAGAATTGGTTTTTATAGCAGACAAGAATGAGAAAGAAAAGATAATTTTTCTGAATATATATGGAAATTTCCTTTCCATACTTGTCAGTAAAAATATTGAAGACATTGTAACAGTCACAACAGCAAATGCAGAAGAAGCTAAAAAAATGTTGCTATTAATTAATAAAGTTGTGTTAAAGATATTTGCTTTTGTTTCTTCCATAATAGTGGTAAGTTTATACACTTCATTGCTTTTATGTCTTTCAATATCACGTTTTTTTAATTAAAACTCAATTTTACAGGTAACAAGTGTAAGGAACGTCATAAAGAGCACATGGAATGACAACTTGTGCCTTTTAGTATCTCGCTTTACACTATGCCCGCAGAAACTTGGATTTTCAGAGCAGAGTTTAAGTATGGTTGAACCTCAGATGCTGGAAAAATTTTTGGCTACTGTATCAGACAACTTACCTTCCATGTACTTGGCTAAATTCCATAAGAATTTCTTTGTTGATGCACAAGAACAAGTTGAAAATTTTTCCAATGTGCAACAAATCATGGCAGCAAAACATGATTTACGTAATCTGCAATATTTCTTGAATGGCATAACTAGGCTAAAAAATTGGGAATTTATAAATTTTGAAAAACAGGTATGATCTTGTTAATTTAAAAAGCATCTATTGCAAACTAATGGTAATGAATACTTTCAGCTTAAATTCACAACTGCTTATATAAAGGAAAAGATTACAAATATATTTGCAACTTTAAAGTCGGTCGTAGTTGATTTAAAAGAAGAAATTGACATACGTGTGATTCAGTATCTCAAAGACGTTTTAAACTTTTTCTTGATATCCTACAAGGTAAGTTTTACTCAATATATGAGACATAATTGATTTTACAATTTAACCATTTTCGCAGTCAGAGTTGGCAGAATTCATGATCAACTTTATCAGTAGTGAATACTCTACCAATGGCACAGCATCCACCATAATTTTCAATACATTCAAACAGCCAATACTTGATTTTTTCATGAGAAATCCCGTAGAAACGCTTAGATTAGTCAACGAAATCATGTCATCATCGCCGGAAAAGTTGCTATTATTTTTAGAATCTCTGATTGCTCATGCTGCAAGCAATCTGAATGAAAATTCAAAGGTTCTCGCTGATGTTATAATAAAAGGTTGCTGCGCTCACAAAGATCTCAATCTCGACGTTCAATATCACGACTGGGTTTTCAAGATTATTCAACAGGCAATATTATTAAGTAGCGACCCGTCAACCACTAACAAAGATTCACCTAGTCCTTTGATTCCGTACATTTTTGACGAGTTTGAGAAAGCTGTGAAAGTAGCCGAGAGAATCGAGATAATCAACAGATTCATCAAATGTTTTATCGATAATTCGAGAAGCTCTAAGTCTTACATTATTGCAATGTTTAAAAAGCTCAAAGAGGAAAGACTAGAAGCACCGCAACTACTATATCCTTTGATTAATAAACTCGCTTCTATGAAGTCTTGGATAATTTGGGAAGGTATAATTCTACTGACTTGTGGAGCTTGCGATAAATTTGTCAAAGACGTCCATTTAGTCGGGCACATGGAAACTTATTTCAGTGATATGTCGAGCGAAGAAGCGTCAAGTAAAATTGAATCAATTTACGCAATTTTCAAAGCCACGAGTTTCAGCCCAGAAGAAAGACTTGATATTTTGAATTACTTTCTCATTCCGTCCATTGATTGTTGTTTCACTGCACTCGTTAACTTTTACGAGGATAATTTTCAAGATTTGTGCGTCTTGATACTCGATGGAATAAACGAGTCGGACATTGTTTTGCGAAAGCACAGTTTGATCAATAAAATCGCTTCCTACCGTTTGTTTGAGATGATGTATGCCAAATTGTCTATCGACGTGATCCTTAGTTTTCCAATCGATCAAAATCCCGAGGAATATCTCAATATTTTTCTACTGAGACAATCGCACGAGGTGCGTCATTTCGCCGCGAAATTCGACGAGGAAAAAGAGCTTGCAAGGCTGTTGCATTGTTCGGCGTTGAATTCTTACATAGCCATGGTGAGCTTGCAAGTCGAAAATACCTTTCAAAACTCGATATTCAAAGAAGTGAGTGTCAAGAATCAACTGGTTTGGGAAAAGATTATCGACTGCGAGAGAAAATTCGAGTTTCACCCCTCACCGCCAGAAGTAAAGCTCATCAATGTGATACGTAAGAATGGCGACAGGATGAGATTGAGTCTCGAAAAGGACGAGCTCAACAATCACGAGTGCATGGGAATGATTGTTGGAATTTTTCTGTTTATGCACGACAGCAAGTCTGTGCAGGCAAGAGATATTTTACCCGAATGGATGGTGGACTTGCACGAAGCTTTCAACACTGACAAGGACAATGTAATACTCTACCTACTGAGGGTGATCGTCAATGCCAGACGTGCCTTTTTGCCCTGCATGCATTTGTTGTTTGAAACTGTTGCCAAAGCCATATGCACTTACCTCCGTGAAAACAATGTCAACTACCTCATCAGAGACGTTTTGTTGATGATTCTGGAGGCTAAATGCGAATTGAGAAATGAATCTGAAATTCAAGCTGGACAGAAACTCTTTGAAGCTCTTGTACAACAAGCTCAGGATCCTAATGTGTCTGTCTGCGAATACAATGTTGAAATGATTGAGAAACTAGTAATTTTATGGGCGTCTAAATTAAAAGTGCCTGCAAACCTTGATGCTTTAATACAGTCTGATAAAATGTTGGCGATAAGAATTATTCTCGTGCTATTGAAGCAAGACGTGCATCACCGTGAAATTGCTTACAAGAGCCAAGTGCAGGCGATGGTGAAGAATAGAATGTTTAAATGGCGAGAACCTCTGTCGCCTCTGATTGTTGAGATATTAGGCTACATGATTGCTTGTATACCAGAACAGGATAGAGATAGGACGGTAAAGAAAAGTCTGGTGCCTTTGTTTAAGGAAATGAGAAGGTAAGATAAAATTAATTTCAGATTAATTTCAGATGAGTTATGATTGATTTAAAATTTGTTTTTTTTAGAGCTGGAAGTGCCGATTTCTGCGCGCACATGTTTTACTTGATGTATACCGCCTGCTCCTCGCTAGCCAAACACGAAGACTTGCTGACGTTCATCAATCCAGTTGGCTTGAAAAACGACGAGTACAAAGCCCAGTGTTTTGAAATGTTTTTGGAAACAATGATGGATCTCGAACCGTCCGTCGTGTATGAGAGGCTGGATAATATGAAATTTATGGAGCTACTGCAAGACAAGACGCTGTTGCCCTGCGTAGAAGTGGCTTTCAAAATTATCGATAAATTGGTGTCGACTTTTAATGCACAGCAGTTGTTGCCTTACGCGCGAGTTGTCGAAAGGTACGCAAAAAAGGATGCATTGTTGGAGCACAAAAGTAATGCCATTTGGTTTTTCGTTGGTGTTTACAAAAAGTATATCAATGACGCGCCTGAAGAGAGGTGAGTAACGTCAAATAATAATGAAATTAATTTTTTATTTTCTCTTATGAATGTATCTGTTACAGCGATGAACACACAAAAAATCTGTTAACTTTGAGCGAGCAAGTACTCATCGAAGGTGTGTCTGATTCATCCGATGAAATGCAAGAAGAAGTATTGGACTTTTGGCGAGATAATCCTCAACTTACGGAAAACACTGTCGACAGGCTGAAGCGCATATTAGATATGTTTAGTTTAAAAGTGCATTCGACTTACGCGCAGTTTCTTTGCTTACTGATGCTCGACCTGACAAACAAGTACTCGGACAATCAGAAACTTTTGTTCAGTCCTCTCACACCGAGCAATTATGAGAATCAGGAGGTTGTTGTACCGCGGAAATCGCGATCTAAAGCTCCGGTTCAAAGGGCAGCTCAAAAACAAAAACCTAAATCTCCGATAAATGTTGACGACACCGCTAGGTATGCTACAGCATTTTTTTAAATTTTGAATTCGTTCTATTTTGTTGTATGTATTATTTTGTAGGAAAAAGATTGACAACGCAGACGTGAAACTATCAAAACGTACTTGGCCGTCAGACGAAGAGATTGATGAATTTGCGTTTTTATATCCAGTGGTCACTCGCCATTATGCCTTGGAATACGACGAGAAGCTAAACGCTCAGAATTTTGAGCAAGAAAATGTCATAAAATTCAATCGTACCTACAAGGAAACTTATTTACCCGACGTTGAGATTAATCAGGCAGATGTAGTCGCGACGATTGAAAATTATACCAAGAGGTGTCCAATTTACGCTACTGATTTGTCTGTGTCGTTAGTTTGTGGAATGCTCAATCATTTCAAAGATACGGAAACGTATAATGAGATTTTGGAGTCGCTGGCGAATATGTGTAAAAAAGCGCTAAAGGAGGCGAATGACTTTGCCCCTACAGTGTTGGAGATTTTGTACAAGTGCGACTGTCCCTTTGATGTTGATGATCTTGTAAAGATTTCCATATCTATGGATCTACAATCGTTAGGTAAGCTTTACAAAATTGGATATTGATTTAATGGTTGTAAAAAATTTATAATAAAAGTGATCATCTTTCAGCTATTCTTATACTTGAAAGGAAATCTATAAGCTACGACTATGCCGATCTTTATGGCGTAGGCAAAAAGTTTACTAGGGAATTGGAACTGAATGTTCATCTAGCAATGCTTTACCGATCCATCAATGAACCCGATGTCGTGGAAAATATTTTCAAAAATTGGTCGTTGGATTCAGATCTTGATTTTCTGCGTGAAGGTTCGGCTGCTGAAGCAGAAATGAAGTGGTCGACCGCAAAAGAAGTTTACGAAGAAGGATTTAAGGCGAAGAATGGTGTTCTCAAAGATTACTGCATGGAAGGCATGTTTGAAGTAAGTATTTTTTAATATCTGTCATTATAATTATTGTAAGTCACGAAGGCAAAGACTTTGTAAAAGATTTATAAAAATAGCGCTATGTTAAAACTAAAAAGTAATTGAGCAAATTTTTTAAATAATATTCTAGTGCATTAAAAACGATCTTATTTAATTCAAAGACATGTTGAATTGAAAAGAAAAAGCAGATGATAATTCAAGTGTGTTACTGTACATTTATTGCGAGGTTCTGTAAATCTAGAGTATTGTTTCAATTTACATGATATTTTTACTGCACCTTATTTCATCAAAAGTGCATTGTCGAAAATACATTAAAATACAGTAAAACATGGTTCCATAAAATTGTATAATCTTGAAATGCGAAAAACACCAATTCTTTTTAGTAAATTAAATATGAGAAGTTAGTGTTGTTTGTGTACATATCTACAAATGTCAATTCAATTTATCAAGCAGGACTTTTCTCCGAAGTGTTGTCATATCTCCATCTCCACCATGCTACCTTCATGCGATCCCAAATATTTTCAGCCGAATCCATAGCAGGCCTGACATCCAGTAGTGCAAAAGTGAACTTTTCGTTGACTTGTCCACCATCGTAGTAGTCTATTACATATCTGACATTTTTACCACATCTATCAATAATCCAATCGTGTCTGTCGAATGGGTATCCATATCCAAGGAAATATCGGATCCTTGCTCTTGGTGAATAGTCTTTGGCTTTGCCCCCAAAACTCTTCAACTTTGGTGTCATGCACTCCTTTGCATGCAATGCTTCCCACTTGAGTACTTCTTGCCACGCTTGCTCGTTGTTGGCATTGTGTATTTTGATAATATCGTCCATGTCTTTTGGTTGAATTTCCTCGTCCTTCCAGCGCCAACCTTTACGTAGCATAGCATTCCAGAACATTTGTGGTGACGGATAAACCCAGAAACCTCCTTCCTCGCTAGCTTTTGGTATGGTAGACACTTGTCTATTTTTTGACAGAGGAAACGGTTGATCGGGTGCTGGATTTTGATTCTCCTTTGGCATCATATTGAGTGGATTGATGTCGTTGACGTCGTGCTGCACTGGACATTCGCTTTTCTTTTGAACTGGTGGACTGTCATGTTGAACTGGACATCCTGACATTTTTTCTTTGCCTTGATGTGGATCCACTGCTGTTGCTGCCGATACTTGAGATGTTGCGCTATTGCCCATTTTCACGTAAATTCAAAGCTGCAATAAATACAACATAATTAACGCTCGATTTGAAGCACATCAGCTGTGATTCTGTGACGTAATGGCCTATTGTATAAATATACCTTGACGTTTTCTTTGAAAGAAAAAAAAACTGGAGCACACTGCCTTTCTTTTTGGAGGTTATGATTTGCGGAACATTGAAAAACACTCGACGAATTAGGTAGGAATTATTCGGACTAACTTATTAGTTATTACGCGCGAAAAATTGCGTTAAGTCGTGAACATTCTGAGCGTCAAATTGTATCTTTTGAATTTTATGTCAGCATTCCGCGACTATTGGATAAATGAAAAAAAGTAGCGCTCCGCGCGCGCTGAAGTCTGAAAGTGAACTACATAACTAAAGCGCCTCACATGCGGCAGTGGGCTCGTATAGAGTATAAGGCGTCGAGGCGCTTTTTGGACATCGAACTTTCGCACTTTATATCCTACAGATAAGGTATAGCTTGCGAATAACTCATCAATGACCTCTGTAATAAGTTGATTATGCAATTTGAATGATTGTTTTGACAAATTCATGCTCTGTAATGCTGTTGAATACATTTCAATGGTTACTTAATTTTTATTTATTGTAGTGAAACATTCGTTAATAATGATCTTGAAAATTTCTAATTTGTCGTAAAAACTAAAAAAAAAGTTTTACTGGAATTTAATGTTCTCGTACCGATCAAAAGTTGAAATTTAGACATTGAATTTATTAATAATTAACCATAATAATTATTATTTGGTTTTTTAGTGCTTGAGCAAGCTTTCATCATGGTCGGAGATCAACAAAACCATAGAAACGATTATGCACGGCGAAGATTACGACTCGATCTGGCAGCATCCAAATAAAAATCAACTACTTCCATGGATGTTAAAGGTAAAGTAACTTCCACGTAATATCTCATCGATATTTTCGACTAAATCGTTATTTTTATTGCAGGCGCAGTTGCAAGAAAAATTAGAAAACCTCGACAGTGGTTTTGAATCTGATTTTTCAAATTATCTCGAGGCGTGGCTGAACGAAAAAGGAGATTCCATTACAAGACCATTCGGCGAAGAATTGAGCTTATTTTTCTTGTGCCACGGCGACAGTACCACGGCTCGTAAATGTTTGGACAGTTGTTTGCAAAGTATGCGCGAAAAATGGACTCTCGAAGATTCGAACCAGCGGATACTCGATAAATTTGAGCGGTTGAACGAAATAAAATTGTACATAGATGCCCTTGAGAAAGATCCGTCGGATGGCCCGAGAGATTTGTTGAATCATTGGGAGACGAAAGTACCGAAAATCTGCGACGATCTGCTCCATTGGAACGTTCAGCTCAACTATAGATTGACTTTTGCGAGTTTGCTTTCCAATTGGCTCGTAGATGTATCGATGGACTCTTGGTATGTTACGCTAATTTTTTTTTAATTATAAATTTTTTATTTTGAAATTCCAATATTACATTTTTATTGCAGTATCGTGAGCGATCTGACGGCGACAGGTGTAAAACAGCGATTGCGTGTAAACGACATGGCGCTCAAATACAAAAATACATTCGTTGCGCGTAAATTCAGCCTGCAAATAAAGAAAGATCTCAGCGACGCCAATTTGGAAAACGAGGATTTTCAAAAACTTCGCCATCAGTTTACGTTCGCCTCTTGTCGCTACGCGTATTTGAATTTTGAAAAGTTCACGGACCTGGACTACAGATTTTCTTACATGGTGACCTCGTGGAACGGAGCTATGGATCTGTATCAGAATGATAACGTCGATGAGTCTTTAAAAGTACAAATCTGTCATCACATTTTCGAGCTTACGAGAGCTTTTCGTTCTTGGGTACTCGTCAACGATACAGTAGCGTGGAAAGCCGTAGAAGATGAATTTATATCTCAAGAGCTGAAAGCTGAATATCCTGAAGAGCTCGAGAGCTCGCTTTTCAATTACAGCTTTAATACATTGAAGGATACTTGCAATGATGGTAGCGCCAAGGAGATGGCTGAAAGTTACACAAAGTTTGCAGAATATTGTCAAAAGCTGATGATTGACGTTTACGATCGGAACGATGCATTGCAAAAGGAATTTCTTTTTTCGTTGCTGAAAGCTATGAGTTTCGGATCGACTAGAGCTGTGCGATATTTTCCTTGTTTATTGAAGCACTCAATCTATCAAGACAATGAACTATTGTCGAGGATTTTTATAGATGGATGCAAAGAAATTCCGAGCCGAGTGTTTTTAAGTTGGCAGGTAAACTTTTCTTTTATTTATTGTTTTACTTTTCAATGTGGAATGGTAGTTACGTTTTTTTTAATACTGTTTTCACAGGAAGAAATAATATCGCATCTAGCTACTCCATTAGCTCCGCAAGTCCTTCCCATCGTTGAGATACTCTGCAATGACTTTCCCAGTGCAATAATATTCGCGCTCCGGAAAGTTTGTGCGAATCCAATAGCCGACGAGCTGTATAAATCAATCTTCACAGATTCAAAGTACGACATATTTTTCTGTGCTATGGAATATTTGTGCCAACCTGAAGAATATTTTAGGCATCGTTTGCAAGAGTTTATTCATTCAATAGATAATGATGAAGTACTTTCAGAGGCAGCCGAGTCGTTGTTGAGCAAGGTTTGATAATCTCATTTATTATTGAATTATTGTAATGATCGATTCTAAAATTATTTCATCTTTTATAGATCGCTACAAATACCGCATTACAAAGCGCGGTGTTTAAAAAAGTATTGACCAACAATAGGAAAGAGCTTGAAAAATTAACGACTATTACCGACACCGCAGTCGCTAGGGAAACTGCTGAACAATTATGTATAGCTTTTCGAAAATCTATGGCACAGAGATTGGAGAAAAGTGAACCGACTGAATCTACAAAATTGTCGTATTACAGTCCCTTCTTGAACGATTTTACAGAGAGAGATTTTGATGTAGACGTTCCCATACAATGTAACGCTCTGCAGCAAAGACCCAAGATCGTGAGAATTGATCGTTTCGTGCGAGTTCTTTCATCGAAAAACAGTTCTTTAGTTATGAAAATTGTTGGTTCCGATGGAAAGACTTATGAGTTTTTAGTCAAATCTGGAATCGATCTTCGGCAAAATCAGAAAATGCAGCGGATTTTCAAGATTGCAAACGAAACGATAAATGACGATCCCAATTGTTGTAACAGGCATTTAAAAGTCAGCACGTATAATGTAGTACCTATATCGACTTCAACCGGTTTAGTACAATGGATTTCCAATGTTAAGTCCTTGGAAGAGATTGTGGAATTTTCTTTGACAGACAAGTCGATCATTCAAAACGTCAAGGAAAAATATCAAGAATGGATAAATGATGCTTGTGAGGAGGAAACTTCCAACAAAAGTCTAGCATACAAACGTGCTCTCGTTACATACTCAGCAGAGAATGTTTCTGAGAAAATGATAGAACTCACTACTGATATAAAACCAAATCTGTTTCAACAGACTTTCCTTCAGATAAGTTCATCGCTCGACAGCTACTTTAAGGTAGTTATAAAAAAGCTAATATTTATATAACAAATTTATAAGTTTGTTAATCATCATTTATCATTTTTTTTTCAGCTGCGACAAAATTTCATAAAAAATTACGCAACGATGTGCCTTACTCATTGGCTCTTTGGAGTTGGTGACCGCCGATTGAAAAATATTCTGGTTGACATATTCAACAGCAATTGTTTTGGCATCAATTTCGATTTAATATTTGGTGCTGCAGCAGAGCTTCCCATTCCCGAGCTTGTTCCGTTCAGATTGACAGCGCAAATCGTCAATTTCATGAAACCCTTTAGAGAACGAGATTTATTTGGTGCCACTATGTGCCATGTACTGAAAGCTCTGAAAAATGACAGTGATTTGATTATTGGATGTTTCGAAGCTTTTCTCCAGGAACCCATAAAGTGGAATGTCAAATCGAATCTTTTGTGGAAAAATGACGACGCAGCACACAATGGTGAGGTTTATTTCTCATAAAATCGGTGCATTATTCTATAATTATGTAAGATAACACACACAAAAATTATTCAATTACAGGCGTTGAGTGGTCACCATCGGGAAAAATTGAAATAGTCAAGCAAAAGTTGCGCGGTGTGAAGCCTTCAAAAATATTGACAGATGAATTATCGTGCGTGCAGAAACAGGCTGAAACCCATTACTTCTCTCTATACAAGCTGATTGTAAGTGGAAATGAACTGTTCCATACCACTGCGAGGTCGTTGATGAAGGATCACGAACTCACGCCTGAAGAACAGGTATGCTTAATATCAATAAATAGTATAGGCTGGTGATTCTAAAATGTACTTTAATATTCGATTACAGGTGCTATGTTTGCTGGATCAAGCAACGGATGTTAATACAGTTGGACGGATGTGGGCGGATTGGAAATGTTTTATATAAAGTTCACATTGTATTTATTATACGTAGGACTTGTTAACTATACTATGAAGTTTGTTAGACATGGAAAACACTTGTTGTGGATTATAGTCACTTTATGCAGTTGAGAGGATAACGAATTTCTTAAACTCTGTAAATATGTATAAATGAAGGATGAATATATTTTTATATTATTTCTAATGTCTCTTGTTTGACTTTTATTAAACCTAGAAGAATTTATTAGTTAGAGTGTTGGATCGACAAATAAAGGATCAGAAATGTACATACATTGTGTACCGAACGCGTAAAAAAGGGGTCATTTTTTTTATCAAGGTGTGATTATCGAGGCAAGCTATGATGAACCATTCGGGGATAGTCAAACTTCCGTACACAGCGTTTTTATCAAAAAGTTACTTATACGATTTTTAAATAATCCTTTGTTTATAACTATCCTCTGATCACTTGGACGGATAATGTGCCTCGAGATACATACCTGTTCAACCAGTAAATTTACCTCTCGGAAACCCTCATCAAACTCCATTCAAATTGAAATGGCAATACGGACAACGAACAGAAAATAGAAAATATTTTGATTTACGCCTAGACTATCTGACAACGTAATCACCGCAAAATGTCATCTGCACGAGTGAGCAATGTCGCCGTCTTTCCAGTTGTGCCAAGCAACACTGCATCGTAAGTTTAAAAATTGTTTTTTTTTTAAATAAATTGATAAGAAAAACAGTCGATCACTTATTCGATTGCCTTAATAATAACGATCACTCGTTCACTGAATGTAAAAAAAAATACTTAAAATACGCGGCGACTCCGCGCTACCCTTTCCCTTCATTTATTTCCCTCCTAGATTGTCCGTCGCCTGTTGCGCCGACTCGTCTGCATTCGAATGCGCCCCTCGCGCTATGAGCGCGCAACAGGCAACACTCAAAGTGCAGCCGTCGACAATAAAACTCTTGTCAAGCTGGGCAACCCTCCGCTCGTTTCAAACTGCAAAAAGTAGAAAAGCAAGGTACCGCACTATATTTTTCGATACATTAAAAGTAGAACTTAATTTACAATTTTTCGAATGGGTAACCGTTCTATTTTTCTGTATGTATAATATACTTAAAATCGTGCGTGCAGGATAAAAAAAAATTATTTTCTGAGTTTACAATATCAATATCTTCAATTACTCAAAATAATTTGAAATCGTCTGTAATAGTTACGGCAAAAAAGCAACGGACGAACTGCGCCTAAGCAAATCTTTATCCTGCATATAGATCCTCTTACGCGTGAGCCTTTGCAGTTTTCATGATGACAGCAATAAACATAATCCGTAAGTAAAATTATCAAGTTAATCGTCTCGGATTCCTTTATTTCGTCGAAACTTGATACGCATGACCCTACTTGAATTGATATGTAACAGACATGCTTATAAATTAAATACCACAGGAGGAGGACATAACTTATATATTATCATGATAAAGTTGCGTATTTAGATTTTACGCCTATTTGTCGAAATAGTGCAAGCGTTCGTAGCAGACTTTTTCTGCGTAAGCTCGAAATCTCTACCTTTTCCAAATCTAAATAAATATCGAACTTTTCCAAATTTGGCCGAACCGTGTATGCAATCATATTTATTTACTTCATTTTTTGAACGTCTACTAAAAATTATTTCGAAAAATGTGATGCATATTTTCTGTATTCTATATATGTACTGTTTACAATTTTAATTTTTTGCTAAGGTTACAAGGTACAGCTATTTATTAAAGCCACTTGTTCCGATCCTTTAAAACGCAATATTCCACACACATGAAAAACGTTAAAAACGAAGTCGGGTCGCGTGTACTTTGTCATTTTCATTTATTATCCGAAACGTTACTTCGTTATTGATAAATTAAATTTCTAACTCTTTGTTTCCAATATTTCGAAAGGTGCAGCGCGTTGTATAATTTATTGATATGATTTTCTATTAAAATTAATTGCGAGCTAACGCCCACAAAAATTTCGAAATGGCTATTGCTTTCTACTCTTTGTATCAATTTCAACGTTTTATAACTTTTTAATAACGATTAGCTTAGTGCGATAGAATCATTCATATATGTATTTCGCAGTTATCCTTCGTTTTCAATTAAATTTGGCATTTAAACGACAACGGATATCAAATATTTGATAAAATTCATGCAAACTCCAATATTATAAGTTCGTTTATATGGTTCATCGAAACAATTTTATTTTTTGGACATTTTTAATCAATTTTTATTGCGCAAATCTCATTCATTCAATACGTTCAATTCCGAATGAATCTATCTGCTCTCGATAATACATTCAAAGTATAAATGTGGCAAAAATGAAATTCAAAGTCCTTCCTTAAACTTGCTAATCGTTAAATTATCTCACTAATATTCCAATTTATTCTCTAGAAAATTAAAAAGAAAAGAATACTTCCGAATAAACTTTACAAATCAACAACACGAGCATGTCTGGCTGTCGATGTCACTTATTAAGAATTTTTGCGATATTAGGTAGAGAATTTTTGTTTTTTTTTTTGCAATTGCAGACCTTAGAAAAGGGCACTTTCAAGAATTTCATCATAAGCCATAAAGCAACAAGCGACTTGTACTTGCGCCTCACCTACAGCACATTTTATTTCAAGATTTCTAATCACCATTCAAGCAACTTTTCGTCGAAGCAATCGATATTTTCGCAGAACGATATTTTCTCTCGGTTACATTGTAGCCGTGAATCTTTGATATCTCATTTTTTTTATATCGCTGAAAGGAATGTCTTGTTATTTCGGTTCTGCCACGACGGCAACAAACACAATATATAAACGCAATTATAAATCTTATCGTGCCGCAATACGCCAAGCGCCCGAAACTCTACGAATGTTCAAAAAGTTTAAGTACATTTAAAGGGTAAATATATCACAACAGCTCGAAAAAATTAAAGTTGAAAAACTTTTGAAGTTTCATACAAATTGACATAGGTTTCGCGTGTAAAATATTCTGATTCTTCCATATACTTGCTTAATAAAAAATATTTTTTGTATATTTCATACTCGTTGATCACGGTATTTTTTCGTTCGATACGTAATAGGAGTTTTCGTAACAAATGATTTTTTAATGAGAACATTATTTATTAATAGACATCAAGAATCCACTTCAACAAAACAATGTCCAGAGTCATCGTGTTGCAACTGATAAATATTGGATGGGCCTATTTTTTGGATAATTTGGACGGTGATGTCAAGACAGCAGTGCCGTAAGTAATATCAGATATGTACGGACCTAATACGGGATTGTTTGGTGCAAAATGCCAGAAAATTTGACTAAAAATAGTCTGAACACAAGAGGGTATTAATATAAATCGATTTCACGTTCGAGCAATAACTTAAACCTATACATGGAACTTACATTTTACTGTGGGAGCATAAATTCGAAATCTGAACGAAGTCTTTTATTGCTTATGGTCCCATATTAGGTATATTTACCTGATACAAAAAAAAATGAATAAATGACAACACTTTCTCGATGACTAATCCAATTTTGATTTCCTATCTAACGTAGCTAATGGAAAAAATGTTGACAGCAACAAATCTGCAATTACTACTGCAAACACTGCATTGGAAGAGATCATACCTTATAAATTACCCTCAGAAGATATGTTCTGGGGTAAAAATTGGATTTTCGATATGATTACATGTAACGTAGCTTATTTGGATGCACACTATCATGCAAGGTATATTCAATTCGAATCGGAACTTACTTGATAGAATTATTAACAATTTTAGCTAATGAATAACGATTACTGTTACAAAATTTTCAGCGGCTCCATGGTAATCTGGACAAACGCATTGTTTTTCATTGGTTTGTTCGTACACTCGATCCGTTCAATCATGAATTCAGATGAAGCATTCAACTGGCAATTCGCAATTTCTGGCGGATATTTTTTTATCTCAACACTACCAGTACGCATTATTATAAGCATTTTTATTTTCTTTGACTATCCAACTACAGTTCTCCTTATACCAGAAAGTATATTTTTTATAATTTGGTGGACAAAAAGAAGGGACAATGTAAAATATTCAACGGAGTATGTAATTTTTAATGTTAAAAGCTCAAATTACCACAAACAGCAAAGTTCTAATTTGAATAATTTAATTTTCAATTTTTCTAGAGGTAGCTTTTAGCTACATGATTTTTTATTGGTACTACCCTATCACTGGGTATAAGAGATCTATCAAATCCCCAATACAAACGGTCTGAGTGTTTAATAAGCCGTATCACAATAGGATAAATTCGCTCGTTTATACATGTCGTAAATTGTTTGTGTATAGCCTTCAATAAAAATGCCCTCGTAAAGTTTGAAGGGTCGTCACTTGAGGCAGCATATGAGTGTTCGCTCGAGTTATATATATATACGTTTTATGAAATTCTATGCAATCTTCAATAAATATTAACCAGATCATTAACTACCTGCCTCTTAATTACCACCTCCCAGTATTTTAATCACATCTCTAATCTGTCATATGCTTTTTCGCAACAAGTTGAAAAATTCGGAAACGAAATTTGATAAAACTATAATGGGATTAAAGGGCTTTTTAGTTCCATTTGGATTGTATAGATTGCGAAATTGTCGTAGCTTGAACAAATCGTGCTCATATATTATAAATATTCAGCAGCAAATAATTATCCGTACGGTTGTAGAACATTTGAAATCAACTATGTATAGCGCTGTCGGCTATTTGAAGTCGCGCGTGCGCAGGTTTGTTTTTGAAAATAATCCTTGATGAGAAAATAGCCGAGGGTTAAGCCCCCGACCGCGCAGGAGCAATCAATAGTCGGCTGAAATTATATTTACAGGTGTATTGCAATTCGTGCTTGCGAGTTATTGAGTCTCTCGCAAATGATGCTGACGTGGTCGCGGCACGCAGCTGC
Organism: Galeopsomyia nigrocyanea; assembly: GCA_035047105.1. Lineage (NCBI taxonomy): Eukaryota > Metazoa > Arthropoda > Insecta > Hymenoptera > Eulophidae > Galeopsomyia > Galeopsomyia nigrocyanea. Next base: position 1,016 of record JAWWMK010020237.1, on the reverse strand, counting down.
AGATCAAACCATTTCATATGATAATATTATAATTGGTCGCTTGTGCGCAGGCTCAGATTGACAATATTTTGAAGATAGGCACTGGATGAAATTATATTTGCGTACGAAAGGTGTAAAAAGGACGGCGATGTGATTGCTTTAACAGAAATCACTCGTTTATTGAATGTAAACCAAACTTAAAAAAATATAACGGCGATTCCAGGTGCTATCCACTCTTTTCTCATTCGCTTCCCTGTTCCCTTCATAGATCGCCTGTTGCGCCCATTGCGCCGATTCGTCTGCATTCGAATGCGCGCCCTTTGTCCTAATACGAGCGCGTTCTCAAGTGTCATTTGCGACTAGTAGACGAGTCCATGATACGCGCACTATTCATTTTCGAGAGAGACGCATTTATCATCCGGCTCAAGTAAAACTTAATATATACAGTGTTGAAGAGAATTACTTAATAAACGCTTTTCCAAATCGGCAATCCTTATTGACTTGACAAAAATAGTGAACAGGTATCCTATATGATATAATAGAAAGTGTTCTTGTAGGCGAACAAAAAAATTAAGAAAATCACGCACGTGTTTAATTTTTCAGTTAAAATGTCCATATTTTCAATTATTTCAGCACCGCGTAAATTAATATAATTTGAAATCGACTGAACAAACGTGCGGCTATTTCAAATATTCAATATCAAATGAAAGAAACGGGCAAAGTGCGCTTGAGCGTACGGAAGATATATACCTTCTTTATTTTACAGGTGGTGCATTCATCCCGACAACAGTCATCTGATCCGCGCACACCCTTTATTGGTATCCTGTATTTGTTTTTGTTATCCTGTATTTCAATTGTGTCATCATGACGAGAATAAGCATAATCCGTAAGTAAATTTAATCAAGTTATCTCGTTATAATCGTCTCGACTCGCGTTATTTCGTGGAGAAAATTTACTACAATATATATGGCCAATTCCACGAAAAAACTGCCGTAATTTGGTAGCGTTTTTTCAAAAATTCAAACTGAGGGTACGCT
>JAWWMK010020226.1:0-18278 GCA_035047105.1 Galeopsomyia nigrocyanea | reverse complement strand
TGGTGCGTGCCCCTAATATGAAAATTCGGACAAACGGTGCCGAATTATGGCAGTTTTTTTGTGGAATTGCTCATATAGTAGAACGTGTATCAAATATTTCATTTTCAATTTGTGGTATACAGATACATTATATAAACTGACTGAGCATCGTTACTATATTGTAATTTAGATCCAATTCGGTTGTTTGATTGGTAGTTCGACTGCCCTGTTGGTCACGATGATTCGATTGCTACCGTTGGCGTAACACGCGCTAATAAGAGATCTGTATCGCTGGACCCCTAATCGCCTATTATATAGTATAAAATGTTAGATGATTGGTTGCGCTTCAGTTATTAATCAACAAATTGATCTGGTTGCTTCATTGATCTTTATTCCGTGAATCGAATAGCGCAATAAAGTTGTCTTCTACGATATATGGATGAGTTACGCCAATATTGATAAAACAATTGTTGTGATTGTTTCTGACGATATTTTGGGATCAATACGGAAAGATAAATCAATGTCTATCAGATCAACGCGTGAGAATACCCATTTTGCACACTGACTAAATTCCCCATTTAGCAAGCGATTCGCAAGACGCAAAAAAGTTGTAGTCCCTATAGGGGAGAGAAGAGAGAAACCGTATATACTATATATATTTCCATAGCCGGTGAAACGAGTGTCCATAGCGGGCGAACGACGAGGCAATAACTGGTTTTGTCGCGGCAAGGTACGTATACATATACACACACACTCACGCACACATATCTCGCAAAGAAAAAAGAACTTCACGGAGACTAACTTGGCTTTTCTCGTCTGCGCGTAAGTCAATTTTTTTTTTCACGTAATGAGCGTTCCGAGAAAAGTGCGCGACGTGACGCATTGCACACCAACGAGGAGGATTCGCGAACGTGTCTGGTGAAAACTTCTTCGTTTTTTTTTCCCATAATAGTGAAGGAAGAAGAATACTCGCGCGAGTAATTGAACGATAAACATCGCGAAAAAGTAGGATAATCGTATATGTATACACGGCTTCGTTAACGCCTTGTTGGAGTGAAGTCAAAGGTATTTTTAACCTTGCATAATCGGTACTTTTTTTTCGCTCATCTAAGGTGTGCGTAGCTTGTCAGCGGATTACGTAAACCGATAATCATTGTAATAATCGATGGTACAAATTGAGCTGTTAGATGATGTTTGTGAAGTCAATATTTTTGAATGAAAAATTTTACAGGATAATCTGTTGATGATACGAAAAGTTTGGAGAGATCGATCGGTATTATCGATCTAGGTTCAATGGTAAGAAATCGATATATAACCGCAATGCTGGAAACTCACTCGCACGAATTTCTTTATAAAACGCGTTGCACACCGTCCTCACATACGATGCACTGACGGTATCTTCAAGATGAAAAATCTATGACCTTCGAAATATTATAATCAGTCATCAGTGATGATGATAATCAACATGGTTGATACTGTCAATTATTCTATCAAAAATTACAAGCAGATACCTTCAATATTGTCTTGTATGAATTATGAAAGATATTTTAAAGCAACATCAGAAAGGGTATAGTAGTTAGTAATTCGCAAATTTGCTGTAGGGTCTAAATTTTTTTTATTTAAACAATTTTATTTTTACAATATAGTTGTGGTGCGTACACAATGAGAATTAATACATTATGCAGTAACTGATTTCTTGTGTAAGTACTTCGAGAATAGCGTAATTTTCTAATTTATTTTCTAAGATCATCACATCAAGAAATTTAAGAATGAAGGGTGTGGTGTATGCGGATTGCGTATGTATGGATGAATGAAGCGCAGACTTAGCAACCTACATTATATGTGAAAGAGCGCAGAGTCAGCAACATTACATGTTAAATACCGCGGCTCGCCGATGAGCCACCAGTTGTATAGTAGCCAGCATCGAATAAAGACCACCTTACTATACTACTCCTGTGTCACCTTACTATCCTGAACCTACGTGCTATTTTCATACATAGCAAAGGGAATAACTTTAGAATGAAAAGAAATTTATCCTTTTATGTTATTTAGCACTCCTGAAGAGGGATTGTTTTTCAATCTGAAAGGGTGAGTTTAGTTTTTATAATAAAATGAATTGGTGCTCCTAACTTGAACGTCTGGAGTCATTTGCTCTCATGTTCAAATACACGTGGATTACCTCCGAATCATCCCGAAAGGAAAACATACATTAAACATCAAGAAATTACAGCTTTTTGAGAAGGAATTCAATAGTTGATGAATTTTTAGTATTTGATAGCATAATTCATTTTTCTCATATTTCTTTCACTAACAAGGAGACCACCAAACGTGCGGGAAACCGATTTTGATGAAACTTGGGAAAACATTCTTCATAGAAATTAAAAAGACACGTGTCGTTTTAGCTCATAGGCTCTTTTTTGGGACTTATGGGGCCTTATATCCCATACATTGTTAAATGAAGGCTCTCTTTAACCTCAAATAACTTTTAAAGAAATGGTCCCACCACAATTTGGAGGTTACCAATAGAAAGTTGAGAGCAAATCCTTCCGGTAAAAAAATTTGTTGGAAAAGATTAGGCCCATTTCTTCAAAAGTTATTTGAGGTTAAAGAGAGCCTTAATTTTTCAATGTATTAGATATAAGGCCCCGTAATACCCAAAAAAGGGCCTATGAGCTAAAACCGAAAGACACGTGTCTTTTTATTTTCTGTAAGAAATGTTTTCCCAAAGTTTCATCAAAATCTATTTCCCGCACGTTAAATGGAGTGCTATACTTCAAACATAAATTAAAAATAGTATACATTAGTTTTAAACATAATGAATATTTAAATTTCTATTTCATTCGATTGATATTTTTTGCTTTGATCAAAACGGGTAAGCATATCATAGGCCATATAAAGTATATACCTATTGAGAGAATACAGAGAAGTATGACAGCCCAGCTTTGAACATCTGAAATAATAAAAATTACCCTCTTAGTTCAGCAAAAATCACACAAACATTGTATGAGCAGAATTAATTACCAACCTGGAGTATGTTTTTATCGATATCAGGAATAAACCTCCACCAGTTATTTCACATGGTCTGGAACTTTGTTCCATCATTATGGATAATAATCTTCTCGTCTTTGTGGAAGCTAAGTACCATTTAACGTTGTAACTGAAATAATATAGTTAAATATGACTTTGTTGTTGATCTCACAGCATATTCATTATTACAAACTGACCAAGCATCAAATACTGAGAAACTGGAGTCAATGATCATTTGTCCTTGTAAGAATAATACAAAAAAATGTGCTGAACACGAAAAAAAGCTATAGAATATCTGAAGAATTCAAACGGATTGTCCAAATTGGACAAAATCTGAAAATAAATGATAAAAGTAAGTGCACAATTAGTTATTATTTATACAAATCATTTTAAAATTTCTTACCAGATGTACTCCACCGCTATAGCAAATCATATTCAAAATAAGTGTTACAACCAAAGTAAAGCTGTAAGCATCTTCAATAGATGAAACCATTCTAAAATAAATGAATAAGTCATTGAAATATATAATGCGAATTATAATAAATACTCGTTTAAATTTACTCTAATGCTTCGTTATGTATAACAGTAGCGTCTATTATGGATTCAAAAGCTTTGTTATTCGCCGTCTTAAAATCGAGCATATCCCACTCGAATTCTTGTAAAAATTCTGAGACTCGTTGTAAACGTATCCTAAATTGAAAAATTAAAAATTATCGAAACAAAATTAAAAATAGCACATAGCTAGTAGCGCATCTTGATCCATTCAATCAAGCATTAGCCGAAATGAGTTGAATTATGTAAACTTACTTTACGATTTCGAAAAGCGCGCATGCATGTCTCGCTTTCATTATAAAAGCGTAATCCCAAACGGAGTTAGCCAGAAGCCCAGCAATACCATAAATGACTAAGTGAAGTAATTCAATGATATAATAATATTTGTACTCGTCGAGGAAACCATAATCGGAACCCTTACAAATCCACTATGGAAGAATAACATTTCAAAAAGCATTTTTGCTACTGGTAGGCCCAGGAAGACTATCGCACCTGTGACGTTGGATGCTAAACAGACAAAAATTGATAGATATGATGAATCAAGAAAATAATTTGTTCGGGAATCCATAGGAACCATATTTATTACTCGCTTACCTATATACTTAGTGCTGTATCTCGTCGCATCATCAGCAAACTCACGTAATACGAGGGCCTCCTGTGCTTCGGTAATTGTTCTGAAGTGATCATACACCTTTTCAGATATTTCTGTAATCTGCAGTTCAGACCATTCCGTTTAAACTATGTCTCGTAAAAAACGAAAGAAAAGAATTCCATACTCACTTTCATGTTATAAATATAAGCCACAATTAATTTCATCAACACAACTGCTAGTAACATAGTGATAATAGTATTTTCTATAAGTACATCGCGATTCATACCCAATTCTGATCTAAATGCAACCAGCTAAATAATATTGAGTTTAAGAGTTACATTATTCTTGTTAATTTATGAAAACAAAAGTTAATTCTATGTTATGCATGAGCAAAAATGTACATTACTGGCTGTATTGCTGCTGAAATCAGTACCAGAACCATTGTGACACGGATAAGATAGATTTTGGATTGGCTTTGGTAAGGCCTAATGCCACAATACATCTGAAGTTTTAAAAGTAGCTGCCAAGAGCGATGTGAAAAGTAAGCCGTTTCACTAGTGTTATTTTTTTCAATGCATTTGTATATATTTGAAAATGTACACTCTTATTGCAATGTTGACGAGTTCAGTAGCAAGGTAAAACTAATGAAAATACCCGTGCTGCATTTGCTGCTTTATTTTATAATGTATTTATACATCATCTGTATTAAATTTTTAATTTATTCGATCCCCACGATTCTTTCTTACGTCTTACTTGAATATTTCAAAAAGGACCTATTGAAGGCTAAGCACGAGGTGCACGTTATTACGTTGTTTATAAACAAGTTCTCCATTAAAATATTCATTTAAGCTTGCAGACCGATAAAAAAAAAGCTTCCGACCACATAATGGTTTCCATATTCAAGAAAATACATTTTCTTCAGCGTATTATCAATACACTATAAACATCGATTCCATTCTTTTGACATTTACCAGAACATCATCAAAACTCAACGACTTGCGTATTCGGCGTATTCGCAGTCTCACCTCTCGTCTCCCGTCGAAAGTCACGTCAAATCATGCGTACTTATATATATACATACATGCACAAATAGTAAATTGAGTAATAGCTCCCCGAAAAACGGAAGCGAGGCGTTTATATACACGGCGACGCGTCTATGTGCGGCGCGGCGGATGCGAAAAACCGAAGCTCGCAATTCGCTCTAATTGAGAGCACACGCGTGCGACCCTGACATCTATTGCCCTCCCCCCGACACATAGCATGCTAGATGTATATAGATAACAAGAGGATAACATTCCATGCACCTCGCGCGGTACTGCTGAGATCTCTTTTTTTTTTTCGTCGCCATGCAGGGTTATTGCGTCACGGTGAGAGAACCATTCGCTGCTCGCCCGAAAATTAAACCGGTTCCAATGAACGCTTAACGAAGTTGAATTTTTGGATATTCGAATATTCCGTTTTCAAGATGGATATATATCTTCGGTCGAATGAAGGATAGATATATCAATTACAAAAATCACGTCTGGAATCTATGAATAATGAAGCGCGTGGCAATAACAGAACGGATCATCGAGCTGCGGCTAATCCGAAGAAATATGCATTGTGTCCCTTGGCGTGGTATAGGCAGCTCTCTCATCGTTTGTAAGCTAATCACACGAGAGATAAGTGCAAGCTACATGTCAGATGTGTCTGAGAGTAAGGAGAAAATTCGAGCTATTTAGCATGGAAAAGGTGTTTCGTAACATTTTACGAATTGCTTGTAAGCTTTTATCTTCTCCAGCTGCAAAGTTGAGGAAGCTCAAAATTCAGAAAAATGAGATTACAAATAGTAAATGTGGAAGAACTTTCGGAGGTAAAACTTCATCCAAAGGGTTTGCACATCGATAATCGATAATCATTCAATATTACACAATGCAGAAGTTGAACACGAATTTCGTACTTTATTCATCATCGTTTTGCTCTCTTTTCATCTCGAAACCGCCTTTGTTTCAAAACTAAAAATCTTTTACTCTTTAATTAGAAACTCCAACAACTAGACCCCGTCTAGAGTCTTTTGCATTAAAGCAGCCACAGCTGCTCGCAATTTAGCCGAAAGAAGCTCGCAATACCATCCGGAGACGCGTTCAGACGTTCCCCTCTCTCATAGTGCACATAAACGCTCGTGTCTACTGAATAATTCTCATTAGCGACGCGGCGCGGTTGCATAATTCAGCGCGTTCGGATTTTGCAGGCTACAGCAGCACGAGGTCGTACGTCGGGATTTTGTATACGCTAAAATCCAGCCGACGCGGGGTGGATGTAGACGGTGTTTGTAATTTGTGGAGATTAGAAGGAATTTTCAAATGAGCTGACGCTATGCAGAGAAACAAGTAATTGAAACTCGGCTTTGAGCTTTAATTCAGAATGGAGCTGTTGGCACAATTGTGTCTTCATTTACTGTGAAGCTATGAAACTACTACTTCGTTTACAAAGATCATACGTACGTTTGAGTTTTCTATTTGTATTAATCGTCTTTCAAATGAGTTATCGTAAAATGTCATAAATCGTATCTCAAAAAGAATTCTTTTCGCTTAGGCATATCATAGTTGTGAAGAAAAAAAAAGGTCAACATATTTAAAAAAGACCGGTCGATGAAGTGCGCAACATACATTAGCTTCCGAGGGTTAGACCTTTCTAAAATATTTAAATAATACGTGACAAAGAATGACAGCGCAGTAAACAATTAAAATTTAATAAAAAATATTCGTAAATGCGTAGAACAGCTCAAAGCAACATATTCCGTCTTTGCTTTCTTTCAGTTTCGAATAGCGGTTGGACTCATAAGCACTGAAATAAGAATCCAGTGACTTAAATTTGAAGTATTTTTATTGATAAACGTAGTAAGATGGCTTTCTTTCGAGATCATTCTTGGCAATTCCTCATGAAAATCCAACTGTACGCTGGTGTTTGGCCGTACCAAAATCAAATCAAACAGTACCTAATCCGTGTGATCACACCTTTTATCATAATCTCAACGTTAATGCCAGTGGTAATGCATAATTTTTCTTACGAGTGATGAGCACAAATCAATTTTTTTATAATATCTGAATTGCAAAATCAATACGATTTAGTTGGCTCGATTGAGACCCGGATTGGAAGTAAATCGAGATATGGTTATAGAAAATGTTACTGGGTCTATAATAGGAATAGTTACAATGACGAAATTGTTTGTCGCTTGTATTTACAATAAAAAGTTTTTTTTGATCAGACATAATTCGATTAGAATCAATGTATTGCAGAAGTTGATAGTATATGAAAAAGTAAATGATCACTTCAGATCGATTACTGATCCAGAAGAGGCCTCCGTATTAAGGAAGTTTTCGAAAGAAGCAAAGGAAATCTGCGCTAAGTATATGGGTATAATTGTATAGATTTTCGAACGAATGCTTTCGATCAATCATGAAATCTATTATATTTTTTGTTTAGCCTACTACGTAATAGTATTCATAATATACATAGGCCTACCTCAAGCGGAAATGCTTATTAAAGTGTTATTTTTCCATTGCGAATTTAAAATAATACGCCCACATCATGCCGATTGTGGTTTTCACGTTCAGGATGAATATTATATTCTTATATTGGTTCATATGCATTTATATTTTATCGTTATTTTTCTGACTAGTTACGCGTATGATTTCGCTTATGTCATCATAAAAGTGAGACATGCATGTGCGCTTTTCGAAATTGTCAAGTAAGTTCGTGTTACTAGCGCCACACACTTTTATTGATAGTTCAACGTACAATGTATTGTCAGTAGCTATATATGAACTTTTCTGAAATAATTTCGATTCAAAAATTTTTTATCTTTCAACTTAGGATACGTTTACAACGAGCCTCAGGTTTTTTACAGGAATTCGAGTGGGATATGGTCGATTTTAAGACGGCGAATAACGAAGCCTATGAAACCATAATAGAAGCTATTGATTTACATAACGAAGCTATCGTGTAAATTAACCGAGTAGTTATAATTCGTATCAAGGACTTCAATCTCACTGACATATTTTCATTTATTTTAGAATGGTTTCGTCTATTGAAGAAACTTACAGCTTCAGTTTGTTTATAATACTTATGGTTGTTTTTAGCGGTGGAGTGTATATTGTTAGCAGTTTTATGATCTTTTGTAAAAGACGACTGACACAATGCACTCATTTTCATAATTTTCTTTCAGCTTTTGATCAATTTAAATAATCCATTTTGTTTCATCAGATATTCCTCCGTATTTATCATGTTGTTGGTACATTTTTATAAAATTTTCTCACATGGACAAATGATCATTGACTCCAGTTCCTCAGTATTTGATGCTTGGTGAGTTTATATTGATAAATGTGAGTTTGCTTTATCATACTTAATTACATTTATTATGTCAGTTACGATATTAAATGGTACGTCGCTTCCAAGAAAACGAAGATAATTCTATCTATGATGATGGCACCAAGTTCCAGACCGTATGCAATAACTGGTGGAGGTTTATTTACTATATCAATGGAAACATACAGCAATGTTCGTATAATATTTTGTTCCGTCACATTTTTTACCGATTTTTCGCTCAACAATGTGTTTGGTTTATTATTATCAGATGTTGAAAGCTGGACTGTCATACTTCTCTGTATTCACTCAGTAAAATAATACAATACCATAACGTAATATGTAATACATACAAGGTATGTTACATGTTGGAAAAATATTACTTCACTCTTTTTGATCAAGGAAAAGGAGAGGATGTTACTTAAGAAAATAATAATCTATATTATGCCATTAGTTGCTTAGGAAATACTCTAATATTATAAAATTGTTTCATACTTTGCACTAGGAAATATTATTTAAACTAAATAAGAAAGAAAATTTATTTATTAAAACTTAGAACTACTGTATAACTAAATAAAATACTTATTCTAATATACAATGTTGTTTCAAAGTTATATTCTTGTAAGACTTTACATTTGAAAATTTTTTCGTAAATTTTCTTTTGTAATACGTTTGAATTAAAAAGATATTTAATTTATGTCACTTTACTATAAGCTCGCTAAATTAGAATGTTTATTAGAATGAAAATGCGATCTATAAGTGCGAAAGAAACTTAAATTAAGCGATACAATATTCGCACTTTCGAATTGAGAATGGAGTTGATGAAACAATCGTTTCTTCATTTACTGAAGATATGAAACTGCTTCTTTGTTTATTGATCAAATATATTGAATCAGTATGTACTATCATTAATTATTTTTTGGGCGAGTCGTTTTAAAATTTCATAAATTCGCTAATAGAAATCAATTTTCTTAGGTGGAAAGTTTATTTATTAAGAATGAGTGAAACGAAATGCTTGGAAAAATTATCGCTTGATGGCGACTAATTTACTTTATTACTCATGGATTTTTTTCCGAATAATATTATAAATTCTTTTAAAATTTGAGAAGGGCTTGTACTGTGATTTTCAATTTCAATTGCCATTTTAATATCATCTTGAAGTCTATCATGTTGAGTATAAAATGCATATGTAGTTATAAATACACAAGAACTTAACTTATCGCAAAGAAATTAAAATTTCATATGATCTTTTTACTAATTAGTACAATTTCGAGTTCATTATATAAATGGCTTTCAAATCTACTCAAGCGCTCACCTTGATATCCGAGTATGTATAAGTAGGATCAGCCCAGACGAGTTCTATCATTGCACTCGCTGGTTCTACCTTCTCAAAGCCGCGATTAAAGTCAAACTTTTTCACTAGCTCTTTTATCTCCGTTAAAGTTTAAATCGTATTTCAAAAAGAATTCTTTTCCATTGTGCAGTATGTCACAGTATTAAAGTAAAAAAAAAATCACTCCTAACTGCTTTGGCCGAGTCCTTTTATGAAGAACAAATGGATTCATGAGATCGTATTAATTTTTTTTTTCGTTTCCAATTTAACAGATCGCTCGCAGTATAAATAATATATTAATTTGCGAAATTAAAAAATTCTAAATTTAAGAATTTTTTTTTTAATCCAAGTAAATGTTTTGTTAAGAATGCCGCTTTTAGAATATTTTTTTACTTGCAGCTTATAACGCTATATCCATCTTTCAGAAAACAATCTGTCAATTAAGTAAAGTGAAAGAAAGCGTTATAACTAATTAATCGATGAGCCACAACAGTTTGATACATAAGGTTGCTACGCAACGGTTACACCTAAACAAATTTTCTATTCTATTGAATAGTTTAAAAATAGTTTCTTTTTCAAGGAAATAGAATGTCATGTTGTTTACAAAGGAACGGTAGAAAGCTGCTAGCTCAGGTATAATCACGATGTACAGTGCAAAGTACAGGTATACACTATACTTTCGAGGGTTGACCTTTCTAAAATATTGAAACAACGCGCAGCAAAGCATCATGGCGCTGGATAAAATTAAAATTTAATAAAATTCGAGCCATAGTCGTAACTGCCCAATAAAGCTCGAAGCAGCAAATACTGTCTTCGCTTTTTTTTTTTCATTTTCATATGACGGTTAAAGGTAAAACTATTATTTAATATATCTAAATGACATTTTATTTAAAAATCTTACTTCGCGTTAAAATTTATTTACTTAAAATTTGAATTTTTACAATCTTTACGTAAATTAATTGATAAATTTACAAATGTAAAAACCTAAAACACCGGTTCGAGCGTGAGAAGTAAGAAAATGTCACGTCGAGGGTAATAAAGATATGTTTTTAATATCAATGTTTTCGCGAGATCTGGGTGCACACAGCGCTACCTCGTACTTAAGAATTTAAAGCGCGTCGTGCATGTTGCCCTGCGGCAGGACAGCAGGCAGCAGCAGCAGCAGCAACGGCAGCAACAGCGCACCTGAAAAATTCCACGTTTTCAGCTGAAGTAAGTACATATATATAAAAGCTGGAGCAACGCCTCGCGGGCCCGGATCCTCGTAAATATCAGGACGAGGACCTCGCCCCCCTATACACTCCCCTTCTTCTTCTTTTTTTTTCTCTCTCTTACATTTCGAGAGAAGCACTCGCGGCTAACTTTGTTTCTTACACGGCAAGTGTAAAGCCAAGCGGCTTTCTTCCCCTTTTTTTTCGAGTGCTCAACTTAGTTTTTGAATTGTGGGTTTGAGTGTTTAATGTGGCTGCTGGATGGGACAATGAATAACGATTTCTTCTTAGAATTATTTGACTTTTGGAATTTTCAACAGATTATGTAATAAATTTTTTGATACGCTATATTACCGTATAATTACTATTTAAACGACATTAAATTTGGTTATTTTATAGTTTTCTTACACCAGAATTACTGTTAGTTCCGACAATTGCCAATCGAGGGATAACCTATTAGGACGTATACGTAGATAATAATTCAGTATGCTTATTGTAAATTCTTTTGTGATTTGCCGTTAAAATACGCTTTTATATAGGTTACAAAACTAACTTTTTCTGTTGGATTATTTTTTTGTTCTGTACACTTCTTCTATAACCGTTTATTTCTTCCATACCGATAAAAACTTCACTGATATCTGTGTTCAAAGAATAGATCCTTTCGGAATTTTATCCGTAATAAAATTCAAACCTCTCGATAACATCGACAATAATCCAAAACAAATGTAAATGAAGATTGAACTTGAAGTGTCGTACAGAAGATGAAATTTAAATACGCGTACGTGTCGAGGCTCACGCGCGGCGTTCTCGAATAATTAACGGTATGCGCGGCACGTCCCATCACCGCAAACGGGATAAAAGCATTCGTGGTAGTATGGAAGCCCTTTCTGTATTTGTACGCACGACTCCTGTATACGAAAAAAAAGAGGTATGAAAAATTCAACGATTCATTGTTTCTGTTCATCCTCTCTTCGTTTGGTGTGTATCTGTGTGTGTATCGACGATTGATTGTATGCGAAAACTTTGGGCGAAACTCTCGTTTTAGTCGGTGTTTTTTTTTCACGGTAAATTTATATCGAGTTTTCGAGGCAAAGTTCACGCTCGAGGGTGTGATTGCGTATACGAAGGATATTTAGGGAGTGCTTCATTTGCGCGGTTAACTTTAGACGGGGATGTAATGAAATTTTCCCTCGGAATATATAAACGTTGCCAAACAGCTATCCTCGGTGAGATGCTACTCACGGTAATTAATTAATTTGCTCTCATCAAAGGCGAGTGTAATGGAAATATTTTCCGAAATTTATTTCGTATTGTGTCGTTCACTGTTTAATTAAAATACACGTGCTTGCGGAAAATTCGATGGATATTGGTTTTGCGCAATTGAACGTGAATATACAATCGAATTTTGATTAATAATGCCAATAACCCTTCGCATATATGTATTGAGATGTCAACCAAACATTGTATGGTATTGTAAAACCAACTATAGGATGAAACTCTCCATCACAGAAATTGAGGGAACAAATCCATCAACTCGTCGCACGCTAAGCCAAACAAAAAAAGCCATAATCTCCATGCAACTTTCAAGCGCTTTTTCATCGCCTGACCAAGTCGATTTTTCTCCGCGTACCTGCGCGCACCACACTAAAAAAGAGAAGCAAGTAGCCGCACACGCGAATCAATATTTTTCCAGCGTAACTCGCCGCCGCAACGTTTCAATTCCGCGGGCCCATTAATCACGTCTACATGCCGCAAAAGTTCTCTCTCATTCTCTTTCTCCACCCACTCTTTGTTTCCTCTCTGACGACTTTTTTTTTTTACTTCTCTTTTCGCGCGAGAAAGAAGTCGCCTCTATCGTTTCTACTTGCCGGGGGAATGTAAATCACAAGCCGAAGAAGAGGAGATTCTCTCTCGGCTTTTTTTTCTGCTGACTTTTTATTACCCGACGATCGAGTGTGTGGCGATGCTCCGGCTTATATATTCGACTTCGCGCGCGGACATCGGTTCGCGATTTTACAAAGAAACTGCGGAGAGGAAGATTAGAATTGATCGATGACATTGAGCGGATTTATACGCTTTTATTTGCGGATTTATACAAAATATTGTTCGTTTTTTTTTTTGCGAGATTTATCTTGTCTACACATTTTTAAACCTACAATATTTATATCTGACAGCCAAACACATCCGCGTAGTTATAACTCGTGAGAGAATCGTTAGTACGTGAAAAATCACAGCGATGAATCCTCGCGAATCTCATTAATTAATTCTCGAACACCAAAAAGAAAAAAAAAACGATCGTTACGTAATAAATTAATCAGCGAACGTGTCGACGAAAAAATTTTTTCCCCAATTAAACAGCTCCGCGCGCGTTGGAAAGGCAACATCCTCTCTCTCTCGAAGCCTCCCTCATACATCACGCGCTTATCGCTTAAACGTGCATCTCTTCTCGTTCCTCTTTTCCTCTCTTTTTCTCTTTCTCCTCCAATCGGCGAGCGCAGTTTGTCAAACGATTAGAAATTCAAATGGGCAATCGAGAAAGAAGAAGAAAAAAAAAGACGCTCAAGTGGGGAATCGAAGCGGACACAATCGACGCTGACGTGAAGAAATGGATATTTGCATGGGAGAGAAGTTGAATTTGCTCGATTTTTTTTATTTCTTCTTCTTCTTCGTTTCTCGGTTGGTTGTCGATTCAGTGGGCGGCTCGATAGATTGCGACTCCATTGTTTTGCCATTTAGATTGCACGTGATAGAATAGGCTCGCGATTTATTGCGTATCGAACTTGTAATTTTCTAAGTACTTTGTTTGACTATATGCGCTGTTATGGAGCTTTGCGATATTATATATACGAGTATATTCGACGTTGGCGATAGACGTGAATAAATAACTAATTTGTAGCTTTCTATTTGGTAGAACGTATAAGAGAGGATGATTGACGCGACGATATTTACACGCAATTCAAATCAAATTACGCAAACTGCTTTCCTTACTTATACGTTACGCCGATCGCATGTAAATTTTATACACCGAAAGTCTCGAAGTTAAACCGTAAATCATTCTCACCCCGTAACTAAACGAATTTACGCGCTTTTCATTTCGAAACACCGCGCGCCAGCGAAACAATTTTGCAAAGTAGTTTCGCGAAAGTGTAAAAAAAAAGCGAGAAAAAAATGAGAACGTCGCCTAGCAAAATGTCGAAGCGACTTCCTCATCAAGCGAAAAGCCTAACGACTTGGCGAGAGAAAGAGGAAAAAAAAAATAAAGAAACAAGGTGCGGCAAAACTTCAAAACTCGAACTTTCTTGGCGTGTGCTTTAAACACATACACACACACAGTATATACACACACACATACAGTTCTACATACCTGAGTATGTCAACGACCTCGCGGTGTGTTCGGTCCTCTCTCACGCTCTCGAGAGCCTACCTACGCACCGTAAAGGAATACGCTAAAGTATTACACGAGAGAGGCGAGAGAGAAGAGAGAAAGGCTTTATGCAGCCACAGCAGCAGCCTCGAGGTAAAGGTCCACGAACTTAAGGGCGTTCCGATGTCGTGCCGTCTTGCAATTCTCGTCGGAGAAAAATTGGGTTAGGCTTTCGCGCGTTTCCGGTTCGAGTTATAACGCGAGCTGTGTTGGCTTTTCTTATAGGATATAGCTCTGATCTATCGATGAGGTTTTAGATTCTGTGCGAGATTGACTTTTCATGCTTTATTTTTTCTCGCTATTGGGTTAGTTGCTTTGGAATTGGCAAAATGAACAGGAAGTTTTATCTTGTTTGAGCTTTTATCTCGCTCGTTGCTGATTTAATCTTCTAATGGCACTTAAATGTCGACCTGGAAAGTTAACTATTTTTTGAGGAAAAATACGTAGGTGTTTCTGATCTCATGGTTTCAAACGAAATTTTCAAGATGGTCAATAGAGGGATGTAGTTTCGCAATAGTCAATATAGTCAATATTATGGTATACGTATTGTAAATTAAGTTGTAAGAATTATTAAATTTTAATGTTATCTGATTGCATTCTTTTTTTCCATTTCTTTTTACTTCTTTGAATTATTTTTCGGATATCAATTTATTTCGAAGATTATCAACTGATAAGGAAAGTGTCACATGTGCGGATCACCGATTCGCTTGTAACTTTGGGATCTCTTTTCATACGTAGAAATGCGTAAGAAGTCGCGTCCATTCATCGTAACGCTCGATATTTCTGTAGTTATAGGCTATTTCCATCAAATCTGTGAAAATATATAACTCTCTTGGAGTGGAAATAGCTTGTAATCTAAGAATTATAGCATTATTCTGATAACACCAAATGAAAGCTGAGTTCAAACCCTTTCAAAATTTGGCAAAAAAGATCAAACCGTTCCAAAGTTACGTGACATTAAAACTTCATAAGCTAATTAGCCACTTTTCCGAAACAAAGCATTTTATTGAAAATTTCATATACGAATTTCAAAACGCTGTAACTTTGGAACGGTTTGATCTTTTTTGTCAATTTTTGTTTCTTTGAAAGCGTTTGAACTCAGCTTTCATTTGATGGTATCGCAATAACGCTGTGATGCTTAGATTACAAGCTATTTCCATTCCTAGAGAGTTATATATTTTCACAGATTTGATGAAAAATAGAAATATCGAGCGTTAGGATGAATGGACGCGGCTTCTTACATATTTCTACGTATGAAAAGAGATCCCAAAGTTACAGGCGAATCGGTGACTCGCACACGTGAGATATTGTGTTAATTAAATGTTTACTTTATTTCAAAATAACAAAATGAATCGATAGAGAAATATTCAAATCTTTTTTACATACTTATTTGTGGAGAAAAACACATACACGGTATTATATTTTTCATGAAAATGAATCACATTGATTTTTAATGCTTCTTATGAACGCTAACAGAGGGATGGCACCAAATTAAGATCTACGTAGATGACATTACTATCTGCGTATTGTAAATGTAGCCGCGACCATTGCCTGCTTACTCAATCAGTCATGTTTATAACTCCCAGAAATGTCAAACAGCGCTGCGCGACGAAACGAATGTCGTTTTAAAATATCCTATACGAAACTTAGCGAGCAAAAACGTCACAAAGTGACCTGCACGAGTATTTATGGCGTATGCATATAGATTTGGATGATAATGCACTGTAACAAATATTTCTTTTCTCAAGTGTATATCGCCAGATCGAATCAATTTGAAAAACGCAACAACAAAAAATCATAGAAACTTCACACCGATAAAGTTTTGCAGTTTAATCGTAGAAACAGCAAAACTAGCATATATACAGACATCGATGATCTTTCGCCGTGCGAATATAACTATACACGAATATTCCGTTATACAGCTGGAGATAAAGCTGAGCAATGATTGCCAGAGAGCGTTGGTTATATACATGCCACCCAGGTAGCGTCTGCATTTTTATTGTCGCGAATGTTAGCCTACGCGTCCATTTGGCGTCTAGTCGTCCCTTCGTTTTTCTTGCACGTAATATGCACACGCGCGAAGAGAAAGAGAGGAGAACTCCACTATATACTCTTCCCACGAGGAGCAGCAGACCTCAGAGAAAGAGAGAGAGAGAGAGAACGTAAGGTGTGTCTATCTGTATATACGTATATATTATATGGCTGATGCACTCGCGTGCGCGAGCGAGCAAGAGCGCGCTTGCCCCCCTTTTATCGGCTTTTATTTCAGTTTATCCCCCACCCGATACTTATACTTTACTTTGTTCGCCGCGCGCTCGCGCGAGTGCATTTCGTGTCGGCGAGCAGTTTTCGCCGCGCGTTTAAGGGATATAAGTATTGTATATATATATCTTGGGTAATATTGAGCAGCTGGATTGAATTGCATTATATTGGATTTTGGGGATTCGACAGATATTTAGTGCTATAGTCGACTGTTGAGAGTGTCTATTGAAAATTTATGTTAAGAACGCGAACGATACGCTAACTGGTTCTTATAGGGGAAAAGAAATGTTCGTGTCTATCAATAAGTAAACTTTCTCTTCAGCAATGAGCTTTTTTTTGAGAGAGTGATATTTTCAACAAAAAATGGCTAAACAACTGTAACCATGGGTATCGAGACTTTTCCCTCGGTATCTCCAACATCAGCAATACTATAGCTGAAATTTGAAACATCTTTTCTTCTTCTTTCCATACTTGCCCATAAATATTTTAGTTCAATCAGCAGTCAACAGGTGAAATTGAAAAATTTTTTAATCCAAACTAGCAAAAATACTGGCAGTGTGATAAATACTTAAATACTAAACTTATTGTTACAAAAGTATCAATGATCATTTCTGATATAATATTGTATATATCTCAAAATAAATCTGCTTCCACAAAAGTGCATAATGATAAATTATAATTAGACACACATCCACGAATATTACGCAACGAAGCTCGTATACGAAAGCTCTCTTTTGATATCTCGAGAGCCTCGGGTGCCTCTCGAGCTCTCTCTGTCTATAGGATACACACACACGGTATGTCGGTGAAGTACACACGTGTGCAGCCCAGACATAAATCAATTTGGGACGAGAACACTCGAATCGTCAACATATGCGAGAGCTATATTCTGACGAGCTCCGAGCTTTACAACAAAAGGATCGTAAATTCTATATCGTGCGCTCTCGTATCTGCCGTGAACAATTATCTTCGTGTAAATTGTATACATAAGCATTCGTGATTTCGAAATGAGGTACGGTATTGTTAGCGAAAATTGTATTTACAAAGCGAATGTGAAATATTATCGATTTGATGAGACACTCGTCGTATAAAAAAAGAATGATGTTGCTCAATCGACGTAACTTAATTAATTATCTCGTCACATGGTTACGCGTAGTCTATAGGTAAAAAACCAGGTCAACAACATCATATTATCATAGCTTCGATAAAAGAAAAAAAAAGCTTTGTGTTTCACGCCTTCTCAAACAAAGTGTCGATCGATCGATCGCCGAGCCTAATGAAATCGACTTCTTGCTACAACAGCGTGAATAAAAAAAAAAGCCAATACAAACTGCACGATAGGGAGTATAAGAGTATATAGCTTGCGATTGATAATCGAGCGAATGAGCGTTATACGCGATGATAAAATCGATTTAATTCACAAAGCGTATATTCTCGTTATCTTACTTTCTCGCGAGGGATGATAATTTGAGGTGTGTATATGGCCAAATCCACAAAAAAACTGCCATAACTTCGTTCGGGTTTTGGCAAATTAAAAACTCGGGGTTACGCTCG
>JAWWMK010020215.1:0-18280 GCA_035047105.1 Galeopsomyia nigrocyanea | reverse complement strand
AAAGTAGTCAATCAACGCCGGGGATGGAGCTAGCTCCCGCCATGAGTGCAATGGCCACTCACACCTTTTTTTTTTTTTAAAGTGATATCGATTTCGAATTATTATTTCGAACTTTTCAAGATTTTTGTTATACTATCCAACAGACTTTAATATTCAAATGGATCAGAAATTCTGTTCGAATTCGATTAACCGAAGGAAATTAAGTCTGTCGCGCAGGTAACGAAATGAAAGTGACAAAGGAGCGAAGCGAAATTTCCGCACAGGCTGAAGCGCAAAATTTTTGCGCCGTGTTAGAGTGCCGTACGCCCGGCGGCATCGATCGACGGCGCGTCTGATTTCAGGGGCGCATATATGTAGCTTCAATCACGAGTTTAAACTCGCTTTTGGCAATTAGCGCGCGAGTACATAGCGCGAGCTCCTTTGTCTCAAGGCACTTTGCAAGCGATAAGCTAAACTGATTACGAATCACTTTGGTCGTCTATTTTGCTTTTTCAAGAGCTAGACTCTGCGAGAAATACGGCAATTAAGTGTAGGAATTACAATGTACAAAAAATTAATTTACAGCTGGTGTCAGTTTAATTATAGCTCCATTAATAGCTTCTTAATAATTCGGAGTAAAAAGAACTTTCCACAAATTAAATGATTTCACAGACGAATGCCTAAATTTAATATTTGACGCTCTATTGATCAAAGTGATCGTACATCACAACTGTTTGGACTAATAGCTGATCGTTTAATGAAGCTAGAGTTATAAGGTATTCAACTTATTATAGCAAATTATTAATAAAATATCTCACTCGTTGTTTTCTAAAAAAAATATCTTTTATTCAATATTCCATCATTTAACATAGGTATTTAGAATATTATATGACTAATTGATACGTAAACATATAAATCCAGTATTTATTAACAATGTTAAACGTCGTATGACCTATACAATGTCAACACAACGCTATCAGGCTGTAACATAAGTTTTTGCAAACACTCGATTAGATAAAAACATCTTGCTCTCAACGAGGAGTAACAAGACAATCTGCTCTATTAAGTAACATAAAGGTCTTCTCTTCAGCATATAAAGATTTGGAATGACGGGCATAGGTAAACGCACTTAATAATTAAACAGAAGACGCTAAAAAAGAAGAGAAACACTTGTGTTTGACTTTTATATCAGTGACATTCTGTTTTAAAAAAGCATAGCGTCTGCGAAGTTTCAAGCTTTTCAGCCGAATAATCATTTCTTCGTCAATTGATCTTGAATCTGTAAAAGACTCTTGCCCTTGGTCTCCGGCATAATAAATAACGCGTAAGGTATCATAAAGAGCGCCAAACTAGCGTACATCACAAATACATAAGCTTCACCTATCAAATCAACCAGTGGTTGATAGGTTTTTGTAGAGAGAAACGCTGTACCCGATCCAATCAAACTGGCGATGCACGATGCTATACATTTAATGTTGGTTGGAAACAATTCACTTAGAATAGTGGATGGCACAGTCGTGAAACCAATCCAAATTGTTGCCGAGAGAAGGATCATTGAAATCACAGGTAAGTACTGGATGTTGGCGACGTCGTATTTGAGTAGCATAAAATGAGTGGTCAGCATGAACATCGAAAACATAAAACCGATGCTCGATACGACGAATAAAATTCTTCGCCCGTATCTGTCGATGAGAAGCAACGACATCATCGTCGCAAAAACACTAGCAATCATGGAATAGACGACGACTGTTGCCGGCCATATGATCATAGATTTTCCACGAATGAGTATTGTTTCCATGTAGAACGCGATACTGTTTAGACCACACATCTGAGTGAAAAAGAATAAGATGACTACGTGGAATAAAGCATGGTATACAGATGGCTTTTTAAAATCCTTCAATTTATCACTGAAGCACTCAGCACGGCGACACGTTACAAATTCTTCGACAGCTTTTAACTCCTCGTCGACGCATCTTCCGGCTCTGTACCAATTGATCGATTTTTTCACAGCTTCGCGATCGCCAATCTTCACTAAATGATGAGGCGATTCTGGCAACCATATGTAGAACAACATCAGCAGCAAACACGTGATCAAATACATTGTTGCTGAGCTACTGATCGACATATAAGATCCGCATAAACTTGCGATAACCATACCGAGTTGTCCTCCACAAAAACCCATTGATACTAAAGCTCCTCTAATTTCAGGCATAGATATCTCACCCAAGTACAACGGAAACGTACTATATGCCATGCCAAAGCCTAGACCTCCTAGTATTCTCGCGAAATACAGTAGCTCGACGATATTGGCAAAGAGCATGACCAGCCAACTGAGGACCATCGGTAAGAGGCTGAAGAGTAAAGACTTCTTACTGCCAAGGTATTCGGTCGTTAGAGGGCCGATGATAGAGCCAAAGAAACGACCGAGATTCAGAAGTGAGGCCACCCAGGAAGCCTCATTCACACTCAACAGGATTGGTGAATCTGGGGCTGTTAGTCGTGCCAATGCTGGCGATGTCCAGCCATTCATGAAGGCCAGTTCTATCAATAGAAGCGTCACTGAAAAATCATCATACATATTTTTTGGCACTATTTGAACGTAATAGTAGCATTTTTTCATTTAAAGTTAGAGCAAACGTGAAAATCCGCTTACTTTTGTAAATGGATTAGATTAAAGTGGATATAAACTACCATAAAATTACCTGCAAGTCCAGCGAGCCACTGAGGATATACGGTATTACCTGTCAGCCTTTGGAACATGATCGTACGAGATAATAATATCGACTGACATTTCTTGAGCACTTGTATTGACTGACTACTCAATTGCATCAAAAGCAAATGCGTAATTGAATTTTTATTCTACATCTTGGAGTTCTTAATTAGGAGTGATGCTCAAAACAAACTTAAACAGAAGGCTGACGTACTTGGACGAGTAAGTTACGTGTAAACAAGGCTTTTTTTCCTCAAACAATGAATTTATGGATTCGGAAGAAGGTACGTCGCAAGTATTTTTTAATAAAATGTTGAGCTGCTTACCTATGAGATTTTCGCGGATCTCGATGATTTAACAATTTCTCTATTGATTAAATATAAAATCTATAGTCAAATACAATACTTCTGTACGAAAAAAACTGTTTAAAATTGGTTGCTACTTCATTAATATAATGAGTATACTTCATCGGAAAATAACTTACAACTCGTTTTGAAAGAGCGCACAGCCTTACCAAAATGAAACTGGTTGTAAACACTTTTTTGATATACAATCGGCCTACAATGAAAACGAGATGATAGCATTACTTGCTGCGATAAAACGTTGAAATACCAATCATACTTGAATACACTGGCAATGATGAGTTTCAGCAATTTATAAATTAATTGCAAGGAAAAGTTCTGCGACCTGAAACGTCTGACTTATAATTATTAATTTAAAAAAGTAATAATACTGGTTTTTCAATTATATGATTTTCAAACACTTTGAATATTTGCAAGTATTTAAAATGAGATAATAATTTAAATTTGATTTAATTGACCTACTAACTGATGCACATTTATAAAAAATTGGATAATTATAACTTGCGATCACAACCTTCAATACTTTAAATTCAATTATCAATTATTCCATTAATTCGTCTTGGATCTGTTGTAGGCTTTTACTTTTCGTTTCATGCATCACAAATAATGTATAAGGTATAATAATCACAGACAAGAAAGCATAAACTAAAAATGTGTAAGTTTCGCCCATTGATTCGACCATTGGTTGATATAAATGAGAAAAATCCCGCCGTAAAACTACCAACGCAAGCGACAATACATTTCACGTTAGATGGCATAATGTCGCTCATTATGGTGCTGGAAATTGTAATTAAACCCACAAAAAAGAACAACATATAAAAAACCAATGACAATACAGGTAGCCACTGTAGTTTAGTCACATCAACATTCATATCGATAAGTAAAATGTGATCGGAGAAACGATGATGAAATCAAATTAAATAATTTCGTAAAATTGTCTATTTTCGATATCGCATCATTTTATTTTAAACACATAAGTTTTATTTCCTATTTACATAATATTTTATTATTTCGCAAACTTATAATCACACATAAACGTTTATATTAAAAATCAGTATATGAACAGCACAATTAAATGAGTAAACACATGCGAAACAGATTATTATGCACGCATATTCTTCAAAAACTCATCGTTTTCAATACATTCAAGTTATTTGTTTATTCTTTCATCAATTCATCTTGAATCTGTTGTAGGCTTTTGCCTTTCGTTTCTCGCATGATAAATACAGTGTAAGGTATAATAATCACAGTTAATAGCGAATATATTAAAAATACATAAGATTCGCCCATTAGATCAACCATCGGTTGATAAGTTTTGGTTGATACAAATGAGAAAATTCCCGCTGTAAAACTACCAATGCAAGCGACAATGCATTTGACGTTAGATGGAATGGTTTCACTCATAATAGCACTAGGAACTGGCATCAGGCCCACAAAAAAAAACAACATGTACAACATCATTGACAATACAGGTAGCCACTGCAATTCCGTCACATCAATATTCATATCAATAAGAAAAAAATGACTGGACATTATGGTTAAAGCAATAGTTACACCGGTACTAGATAATAGCAATAAAAATTTTCGGCCGCATCTGTCTATGAGAAAAATAGATGAAATCGTAGCAGTTGCCGCACAAATATTTATATAGATAACAATTTCTGACGAGCTAATCAGATTGAATCGAGCCTTTTTCAAAATAATCTCTAAATAAAATACAATACTGTTCAAACCATTTATCTGCATAAAAACGAAAAGAATCATTACTTGATATGTTGCTCTTCTTACACCAGGATTTCTAAATTCTCGCAATCTGTCAATAAAAGTGATACTACTTTCAGATGCTACAAACTTTTCGACTGCATTGAATTCCTCGTCCACTTCTTTCCCAGATCTGTACCAGTTGATTGATCTTCTAGCTGCTTCTTGTTTTTCAACTTTTATTAAATGATGTGCAGATTCAGGTAGTAATATGAATATTCCCATGAGAAAAAGACAAATCCCAAGATAAATAGATGCGGATCCTGTTAAGTCGAGATACGTACTTCCAATACTACCTAATAATTGACCAAGAGGTGCCCCACACATTGCAAAAGATACTAGAGATCCTCTTATGTTGGGTATAGCTATTTCACCAAGATATATTGGAAACGAACTGAACGCCATGCCTACGCCGATCCCGCTGGATACTCTTGAGGCATACAAAATTTCAACGCCATTTGCTAAAGTTATACCTAGCCAACCGAGAGCTATTGGTATAAGAGTGATGAAAATTGTGCATTTTGTCCCTAAATAAACTGTTGCAGTTGAGCCGATTAATGCACCAGAAAAACGTCCAATGTTCACCAAAGACGCAAACCAAGAAGCTTCATCTGGGTTTAAATAAATAGGTGAATCTGCAGCCATGAGTTTAGTCATCATCGGTGAAATAGAGCCTCCCATAAAACCCAATTGCATCATTAATAAAAAAACTGAAAAATTGAATTTTTTTTATTGTCATTCGACCCGTTTTATCAAAACTTACCAATAAATATTTAATTTTTTTTACAACGAAGAGTTACCTCCTATTCCAGCAAGCCATTGTGGGAAAATAATATCTATCCTCGGTTTCAACATCTCACTCGTCTGACTTACGCCTTCCTTCTAAATGCCGAGTAAATGTAAATCGCTACTTAATGATTCTTAATTACAATCGCTTTTCGCGTCACTGATAAGATAAGACTATGATATTCGAGAATCCACGAATATAAAGAAAAATCGAAAGTCACAAAAGGCGAAAGGTTTCCTACCGGTTCGATGAAAACTTTTATAAAGACTCATTCTCTGATAACAATCGCAATTTTTTCTAAATATAGAATCGAAAAAAAGACAATCAGAACGAGAATAAAAACACGATTTTAACACTCATTGTATCGTTCATTATAGAAATTTTTAGGAAAACTTCTCTTATCTTCAGAAGAATACATTCCTAATATGATGTTACTTTATTCAATAACAAAAATCGGCAAGCATAAAATCGCCTAAAACATTTGTGGGAAATTAAAAAAAATGCATTGCTTTCACTGTGTTTGACGAATTTTTATGCTTTTATCTATGAACTTCAATTTAATCAATTTTTATTAAGGAAAAAAAGTAATTAAAAATCATTATTTTTAATGCGCTGATTCATTTTATTTTATATCAGGTAAAAGTAATAAAACTCCTGATTATTTATTTACACCATTTATTTTAATTGATTTTCTCAAAACTTACACAAATGAATTATTTTTTGCCATGTACAAGTTCATCTTGTATCTGTTGTAAAGTTTTACCTTTTGTTTCCAGCATTACAAATATTGTATAAGGTATAACAAGTACAGCAAAAACAGCATAAACTACAAAGACATAACTATCACCCATCAAATTGACCATAGGCTGATAAGTTTTAGTTGATAAAAATGAAGTAATTCCTGCAGTAAAACTACTAATACATGCCGCAATGCTCTTAACATTCGATGGTATAGTCTCGCTCAAAATTGTACTCGGAACCGGCATCAAGCCCACGAAAAAGAATAACATATAGAGTAACATAGATATTATAGGTAGCCATTGTAAATTGGTTACGTTGACGTCTTTGTCTATTAGTAAGAAGTGACTTGCCATCATAATCATTGAAATAGTCACTCCACAACTGGATAATAATAATAAAAATCGTCTACCATATCTATCAATGAGAAAAATAGAGGCGGCAGTAGCTACTGTAGCACAAAGATTGACGTAGATAACAATATCTGCGGGACTGACGATTGTGCACTTAGCTTTCTTCAAGATAATTTCCATGTAAAACATAATACTATTTACACCCGTGATTTGCATAAATGTGAAAAGAATAACCACTTGATAAGTAGCTTTTCTAATTCCTGGTTTCCTAAATTCACGCAACCTATCAATAAACTTTACACTATTTTCAGAAGACACAAATTTTTCAACTGCGTCGAGCTCCTCTTGAACACCATTTCCACATCTGTACCAATTAATTGATTTTTCAGCAGATACTCGATCGCCAACTTTAAGGAAATGGTGAGGTGATTCTGGTAGAAAGAAGAATATTGTTGCAAGAGCTATGCATAATCCTAGGTAAATAGCTGAGGATGCCATGAGATTCAAATAACTGCTTGCAATGCTCCCTAACATTTGTCCAATTGGTGTACCGAGAATGGCAAAGGATACCACAGCCCCTCGTATTTGAGGCATAGATACTTCACCAAGGTAAAGTGGAAAAGTACTAAATACCATTCCCACACCTATTCCACTTGATATCCGTCCAACGTATAAAATCATAACTTTATTTGCAAATGCAATGCACAACCATCCTATTGCGATTGGTATAGATGTTACAAAAATCGAACGTTTAGTTCCAAGATAGACTGTAGCTACTGATCCGATGAGAGCACCAGCAAGCCGGCCTATGTTTATAAGAGATGCTACCCATGAAGCTTCCTCCGCATTAAGTGGCATGGATGAGTCTTCAGCTGTGAGCTCTGCTAACAGCGGTGAAACCATACCACCAATGATACCTTGTTGTATCATAAGCAGTGTCACTGAAAAATTAATATTTCACGAATATAGTTAACAAATAGTTGTGACCACCAGCTCGATTTTGAGATTCTAGACAAGGATCTTGAATTGAACCGCAAATTTTCATCTCAAATGATTTTCATTATAAATGATGCAAGAAAATATACATGCAACTTATTCAGTTTATAGCAACAGCTGGATAAATATTGCAATAGAATTAGTTTCATGAAACATTATCGATATACGAGTTATTTAGAAGATTATATTATTTTCAAAAATTACCTCCAAATCCAGCAATCCATTGGGAATAGACTATATCCGTTCCGATCTTGAATATCATAATGATTTTAAGCTCAAGTTATTGCGAGGAGTCGCTTCTAAAAGAGTTTGTCTGTAATGTCAATATAGCAACGAATTGACATCACTAGTGTGAGCAAATTACGACGAAGGGCCCCAAAGTCGTTGATAAATCGGTGGTCATCAGTACTATATCAAGGCAGACGAAAGTTGTCCGAGTAATAAGTTGTTCAAAAAATAATCCGCTTCAGATGAAGAGCTCGCGTCCACTTCAGTATTGAGACTGATACCACAATACCTCTAAGCGCACCTGAGCATTTTCATTAGTATAAGTGCTGTTAATATTTATTTCTGCCGTATCGGTAATATGTGTCATATGTGTCCGTGAATACCGCGTATAGTTGGAAGTGTGATGGTCCGATATTATATTGATAAGATTATCCGTAAGCAATAGCGAAAAGATGTGATCATTTCGCATAATTATTGGAGAGATAAGATGAATTGAAAAGTGAAATTTTATTTTGGTAAATGAAAGACTTGACTTTATGAAAATAAAAAAATTGTACTTTCTTCACTCTCAATTTCCCGTCGCTAAGAGTAGTTTGAGCGTAAAAGTTATCTTTGTATCAATGATGTATTTTACCATCCAAAATTTTATGTGGTGCTTAATTTATTTATTCATTAATTCATCTTGTATTTGCTGCAGAGTTTTACCCTTTGTCTCGGGTAGTACAAAGATGGTATATGGTATTATAATCAAGGAACACAAAGCGTAAAATAAAAATACATTGGCGTCTCCCATTGTGTCGATCATAGGTTGATAAGTTTTTGCCGATAAAAACGACATGGCTGCGCCTGTTAGAATTGCGATACCGGCAGCTATACATTTACTATCAGCGGGGAAAGTTTCACTCAATATAGCACTGGGTACTGGCATTAATCCCACGAAGTAAAAGGCCATATAGACAATTACCGAAACACCGGGAAGCCATTCCACATGGCTTATGTCGACTCTTGCGTCCATGAGAAAAAAGTACGTTGTCAAACCCAGCATTGACATAATTGTGCCTGTGCTTGACAATAATAGCAAAAATTTTCTACCGCAACGGTCAATCAGGAAAATCGATATAATTGAAGATATTGCACAGGCGACATTGGCGCAGATGACGACCGATGAAGGTTTGATAAGATTAAAATGAGCTTTCTCTAAAATTGTCTCCATGAAGAACATAATAACGTTTATTCCACTGATCTGCATGAACACGAACAGAACTATGATTTGCAAAGTTGCTTTCCTCAGTTGCGGTGTTATGAAATCACGTAACTTTTTCATAAAACTTTTCGAGCTGACAGAAGTTACGAATTTTTCCACGATCTGAAGCTCATCATCTACATCTTTACCACCTCTATACCACTCGATCGATTTTCTAGCAGCCTTTCGGTCTCCAATCATCATCAAATGATGTGGCGACTCCGGTAACCACAGAAATAGCATGAGCAAAGCCAAAGCGAGCCCAAGGTAAATAGTGGCAGCCGCACTCATTGTCATATATGAACCACAGAAACTCGCAATCACCTGGCCAATTGGCGAACCCACTGTGGCAAGAGATATCAAAGCTCCGCGAATTTCCGGAATCGAAACCTCACCGATGTAGAGTGGAAAAGTTACAAATGCCATACCCAAGCCTAAACCACTGAGCAGTCGAGAAACGTACAGCCATTCAACGGCGTCGGCAAGTACTAACGCAAACCAGCCTGAAGCGATTGGGACGAGTGTCGCGAGGATGGATTTTTTACTGCCAAAGTAGTGGATAGAAATAGAACCCAAAATTCCACCGAAGAAACGACCGAAGTTCACTAGAGATGCGACCCAGGATTCTTGCTCTGGATTCAAGTTAATTGGTGAGTCTGGAGCAGACAGACGAGCTAAAGTTGGCGATGCCCAGCCACCCATTACTCCAAGGTGAAACAAAAGTATCGCCACTATATTTTTAACAGATTAGAAAATAATGGTAAATAACTTAGGTATAAAAAAATATATATTCAAATATTTATTACCTCCTAGTCCAGCAAACAATTGCGGAAAAATAATAGTACTGGGTATTAGCATCTTGGTCGACTGAATTCAACCTTCTATCTGACTAAGGCGAATGAAATCTACTTCTTAAAGCTTTATAACAACACCCCGTGGCTGATAAGATAAGTTTTTGGTAATTGATGATCCGTGGAAAAATCTAAAGTTCCATAATAAAAATATTTCTAGAAATTTCCGTCATTAAAAATGTTTGCTTATGAGAGCAGAGTTATTTAATTTTTTATTAATTGAGCAGCACTATTCATAAAATAAAATATTTTTAAGAGTAAGAAAGGTAAGTTTAAGTAAATTATACTTATAGCTGATGCAGCTGAACTAATAAGACGATTGACATTCGTATAATAGGCATGAATAATGTTTATAAAAGGATTATTACCTCCCATTCTTCCTCAGAGGACTTCACATACCGGCGCTACTACATAAATGCACAATAAGTTATTTTTCAAGTTAGGTCATTCGTTTGATTGCAGATTTTTCAAATGACACTCAACAACCTGAAAAAGGGAATAAACATGATCAAACACTATATTCGAAACTTTATTAATAGATTTATTCAATGAGAATAAAATTCGTTCTTTATTATAAATAAAGACGATGAATTCAGTAATCACTTTTACTATTCGCTACATTAAAAATACTATTAAACGCAGTGTCGTTTAATTTTTAATAAGAAACAATTCAACCAACCTGTTTATTTGCGTCATTCACGTTTCTATAGTCAACTTCGTCGTTTCATAGCTTACTAGCAACTGCTACAACCTCGTCTAGCTGTTCATATTAAATCCAATCAATAGTATAGCTTAATGATGAAAAAATGTAGTAATTGCTGAAGTCATTAACAATTTGATAGTTGTATCTGCAGTTTGATAGCTGTAGACCACATAACTTTGGAGCAAAGCTCATTAGCATATCCGTCAACTTCCTTACACTTATCGGTGATTCATCAAAGCGGGCTAATTATAGAAATATTAGGAAATGATTTTGAGTAAATTCGTGAACGGTATTTTTTTCTCTACCATTTTATTTGTATTGTTAATTTTAGTTTACCATACATTTTACAATGTAATTTTTACAAAATCGTATTTTCATAGCTTGCCATTTGGAAAAAAATTTCACTTAAAATTCAAACGATATTCAAGCTATTCATAGTAGAATACCTATCGACATCTTTTTCGTAAGCTATTTTACCAAATGATAACATAAACAGGCCACTAGCCTGAAATACGTGCGTGCCTAGCATGGGAAGAGCGTCTAACAAGGGAGCTTAAGAAGCTTTTCTTATCATTTGATGGGCTGCAATTTTTTTTTTGGTTTTATGGTATATTCTTTGAAAAAGACAGCGTTCAGTTAAACAAAAAAGTTCAATGAGAAATCAGTAGAAGTGCTTTTACAATAGGTATAAGACATCGAAGTAGCAGATTGCAATAAGTTTATTACATTTCGGATGGAAAACCATAGTCGATGAATTTCGACGAGATCTGTAATCGTCAGAAAGTTTCATCAACAGAACTAAGTTTGCAGACCATTGGAGAAACAAGAGAAACAAACCAGCAGCAGCAGGAGAACACAATTCCCAAGCGATCTGATTCTCGCGCAGAGTAGAGAGTGAAGTTTCGCCGGGTGTGCAATGCGAATGGAGTAGCGCGCACGATACGCGCCGCAATATCGATTTCACTTAGCGTCCCGTCTTTGTTCGTCTGCGACGCTCGTCGGCCGTGCGCGGGGGTGGTGTGCACAAAGAAGCGAGCGAACTTCTCGCTATATAGACGCAGCCGCCGCCGCCGTCGTCGTCGTCGTCGTCAGGGAAAAGGGGGAGGGAAGAGAAAGAGGAGATCCATGACTCTCCGCGAGTGAATTTACGAGCCCGTAAAGGGAGACGATTGTTCTGGTAGGCCCGCCGCGGTTTTGGCAACGACGTTTTTACGACGCTCTTGTTCTGTCATTAACAAAAAAAAAAAAGAAAACATTGTCTGTAGATTAATACCACCTGGCTTGTGATACCTAGCTCTACTTTGTTAACACTCTACTTTTTTTAACACCGTTTACTCTAATTGGTTTTTCCGTCGTCGCGTTGGGTAATGGTTGTAGTCTCACACGTTTCATTGTCAAAAGTTTACTTAAGATTATCTGGGAGTACTTGTTATCGCGGAGTTCTGCGTTTGAAGAAAACAGCTTAATTGTTACATTTTTCTTTTGACAACTGGAAATTCAAACGATATTTCGATTTGTCGTAAAAAAAAATGGCGCAATACTGTACAGTATCTTTTTTCGGTTTAGTATTCTTATTATATCTATACGAAGGATCGACACATCTGCAGGCACCCTCCCCGCATTTTCGAGCCACGTGCCAAGTGCGGCGCTGCGCGGCGCGGCTGCCGACTCGAGTAACCCGCACCCGAACGTTTATTCGGAGACAAAGAAACGCAGGCAGTGGTGGCAGCGCGACATCTGCAACGACATTGCGAATGAGTATAAGTCGGTCAGTGGAGCCGTCGTCTCCATAGCGACCTGCACTGGGGATTAAATGGCGATGACGAGGAACGAGCGAGAGTCTTTCGTATAGCAGTGTAGCAGCGCACAAAGGAATGCGCTCTCGCGATAATAAATTCAGGAGGCGCCGACAGAACAAAGGACACCATCCCTGACTCACTTTTTCGGGGGCTCGATTTTTGCGCCAGAGGGAGCGAGATTTACTACGTGACATCGGTTTCTTGTTAACGGCATATCGCTCCATCGAGACGTGCGCTGCTCATCCTAACTTTTTTTTCAATTCGGTTCTCTGAGGCGAGGATTAGGTTTAGTATTGGATTTGCAAAAAAAAAAAATACATTCGATGAACTTTTCGTTGACGTTGCTGGACAAAGGACAGATGAGGCCACGTCTTATTCTTGTCCATGCAAAAATTCAACATCCGCGATAAAGAAAACATCACATAGTTTATTATCATAAGTCCTCATTTCTGATTCCTACGTCTAAAATCAGTTTTAAAAAATGAATCGATGAATATCTAAAGAGTTTTTGAATTAAAACTGACAATGCAACGACAATGAATATTAGCATGTGTTGACACAAGCACAAGCCTCCGGCACTGGTAGTTCATTAGTGGTTTTCGGATGACACAGTGCATGGTTGAGTAATTACAAATGGGACAAACGTTTGACAGTTAATACTAGCAATTACATGACTGAATTCGTATAGGTAAACTTGTTCAACATTGAAAAGATGCAGAAAAATCACTATTTACTTATTACGTTAATTTAAAGAACATTCAAAGAATTTTTTTTCCGAATTTATTAGAAAATTTTCACTCTCGTGCTCGTAATATCAGCTTCAAATTAGAGTCACCCTTTCGCAGGGTTAGCTCTCAGAAATTTGAAAATTCCGCTTTCGAATTTCAAGGATTATCAAACCTTCAACGGCTATATACGCGTCTTAATTTTCGAGGCCCTACGGTATCTTCGCTTTTGTCCTTCTCTCGGCCGAGTAATTAAATCCAGCTTCATCGTTGGGTAATAAAGTAAGCGCCGCTTGCTCCTCGTAAATCCAGCGAAACTATTCTCCCATTATACGGGAGAACCTGTCGTGAGAACCTGGCTTCTTTACTGTGAATTGTGTCTACATTCTTTTGGAATTATTTGTCTGCTTTTTTTCCGCTGTGGGAAAAGTTTCCAGTTTAGTTCTTCATTTTTATTTATTTGTTTATCTCGATTTCAATGTTACGTCTGCTAAACATTTATTATATTGTTGAAGCTTTCTCATGTGACATACATTTTGTACGGGAAATTTGCGTTTGAAATTTACGAATTAATTATATAATCTATAGCTAATAAAGTTGTCACTGTAATTGAGTAATGAAATTCTGACGTAATCATAGTTGAGTAAATTTACTCACTTGTATTTCACATAACGTAACTGAAGTAGTAAAACACGTGTCTAAATCGCAATCTACGAGAATAAAATTTTGTTTTTTTCAAATTACGCACGATAATGCTTACGCAGCATACGAAAGAGAGAGAGAGAGAGAGAGAGAGAGAGAGAGAGAGAGAGAGAGAGAGAGAGACTGTGAAAACCCAACCAATACGCAAATATAATAAGCGAGTAGGTACTCTGCATAACAAACAATAAACTGAACTCCCTTTTGTGCTTCTTCGCAAAGGCTCCTATATACACATACGTGTGCGCATGCCAATAATGGATTCCGACTCGCAGGCGCGCGTATATAGTCGGCGCTTGGTAATTAGGGGCTGTAATTAATTCTGCGGCCGTCGGGCGCGCAAGGGTGAAACGGAATATGCGCGAGGGAGATCCTCTCCTGTCTCTCGCCTATATGTTGTAGGGGGCGAATCTGCCTGCCTACTACTGTCTGCCCTCCTGTCTCGCTTGGCTGCCTGGGTTTATACCTTTATATCTTTTTTTTTTGCTCTTTCTCGCTCGAGGAATTTCTCAGGGTTGGTTTTTCATTTTACATGAAGAGAAATTTAAAATGTCGAGTGGTCTTGCAAAAACTCGAGAGGAACTGAATTATTTTTGCAAAAAGTTAGGCGTCGAGTTACAATCGCGCTTCATTTATGCAAAAGACAAGTGAAGTCGAATTCGCAGACACTGATTTTTCATTAATTTTTTCACCGTTGATGAGCACCTCGAATATAAATTTCATGAAATTTACATAATTATTCAGCGGAGTGAACGATCGATGCTATAAAAGTGTATATATATAGGTATACGTATATTCGATATCGACTACTCGCTATTCAAACAGTCTGGCTTTATTTGACTCGCGCGCCTGATCTCCGAATACAGAAGTAAGATAACTTGGATTCGAATTTACTCTGGATCGCGCGCGTTGAAAAGTCCGGGCGGCGAATTGGATTTTGCACTTTACCAATTCAAAGTTTCCATCTCTCGTGTAACACACGCCTTTGCCTCGTGGCGTGTGTAGAAATATATACACACGATACAGAAAAGAATTTACGCTTGGATTCCTTGCACGCCTCCACCTTTGGACTTCCATTTACTTAGCTGTCTTGAAGTTTCTATCGGTTGAGAAATAAACGCCGATTATCTGGAAACATTTTTACTCGATAGTTTGATTTTTTTTGTCTCGCCAAACTCGGAGTATACTACTTGAATCGTTTGATACAGTTTCTGTGCTCATAAAAGCTTTGTCTTCCGAAAAAAAAAAATGATCCAAAATTTCGGCAAGAAGACGTAAAATTACCCGCATCCTCGAAGCTATCGTCCTACTCGTCTTTATGCGCGACTTACCGCCAAAAAATAGACTGGAAGCCCTGTAAACGGATATAAGCCTAATCTGGCGACATTGCGCGCAAGAGGGTATATATCCTTTGTTCTGGGCCCGCGTGCCTTTAATATAACGCGAGCAGTTCCCTATTATGGCTGCTTTTATATGCCTCCTTACTCTCTCGCTCGCGCTATGGGGGTGTATATACGGATCGTTTGGATTATCGTGCTGGCTCCTGACCTCTCGTAAACTCGTGTTTGCCCATATAACCGACACCCCGAAATCGTCTATGCCTTGACAGGTGGATGGGTTCGACGATAAAATTCACTTTCTTTCTCTCTCTCTCTCTCTCTCTCTCTCTCTCTCTCTCTCGCTTGCTACGTTGTTATGCGTGCCAAACTTTGTTTTTTTTGTCGGCGGGCTCATTCGTTATTTGTGCGTTCGATTTCGGGGGCTTTACTTAGGGAAATTGTGCGATGAATTTTTTAACGCGTTCCGTTGCTCATACGAGATTTTGCGCTCGTGATAGGGTGTACTTTTTTCACGTTTAGGGTGGAAGTATCAAGTTTTTTTGCTATAATTCAGAAAACAAGATCAAGGTTGAGAACCGCGTAGTAGATATTCCCGATGATGTAACATCAAGTAGATTGTGCGAGTATGACGCATATTCTTATCTATAAAGTAAATGGCTGCTCTTCCTTATTAGTATGACTAATAGTTTCTATATATATATTCAATAGCTTAATTAAACGAGTGCTATGAAACAAGTATCTTAAGCTCGAACTTTATCACGCTCTAACGAAATTTTTTACAGCACAATAAGAAAACACTTTTAATTAACCGCAAGCTCATTAACAATGCAGCCGCTCAGCCAATTGAAAGAAAAAGAAAAACACAAAGCTCATTTCCCTCGGTTCTCGAGCTTACTCGAGACGCTTTTGAAAGTCTGGCACTTAAAGCAGGCAGCAACAGCATCCCACTTACATCGTTTATAAGATATAGCTATGCTCTCTCTCTCTCTCTCTTTCTCCCTGCAATCTCATAATTCCTTCGAGCCAAATGAAAAAGTCTGAATGGAATATAAAGCTTGGCGCTCGCTCGCCCAAGAAGTTTGGCCTTGGCTTGCATAAAAGCTCGACGGACGAGAGAAAGTGCACGGAAACCCGATAGCGAGGGATTTACTTTTACTACCTCATTAATGTTACACTTTTTATTACGTCGGCGCAATCCGGATAAAGCTACCCCACCATGCAAAAGCTTTACGAGCGAGCGCGGGCGCGAGAGAAAAAAAAAAGAGCGAGGGAGAGAGAGAGAGAGCGTCTCGTAACTCGCTGCGACGCTATATTCCCTTCGAGCTGCACCTTTTTTCTTTCTTTCTTCTTTTACAACGCAACATTTACGTGTAAAACGCCTCGATTTAGCTGCTGCTATATACCTTTTTCTTTTACTTTGCCCACGCACACACACAGGCGCGCGCGCACACACACCCTTCGAATCTTTCTGTCGCTCCTTTATTTTTATCTTTATTTTTTGGTCTTCGCGTTTTACGCCCTCTGATATATACGCGGTGCGGTCTGGGCCGAGGGTCGTCGTTCAGTCGTAGATAAAGAATAAAGTGCAAAAATTACGTTTGTTTTTATTGTTTTCCAAAGCAACGTTTCGTAGTAAGAATAAAAAAATAAATTTTTTAAATAATTTTCATAGCTTTATACCTAAAAAAAGAAATTGTTTGGGTGAATATTTTAACTTCTTGCCTTATGCATTAGCCATGAAATTTCATTCTTGGACGTAAAAAAAATGGAAAGAAGTTGGCAAGGGTATCAAGAGTTTTGTGACTCTTTAAACTCTATTCCGTCGTATAAATTCCGTAGCTGACGCGCTGTAACGTCAGATAGCTCAACCCAATGACAAAAAGTGTCTGATACAATCCTCAAAGTCGCGGTTTTAATTAAAAAAACTTTCAAGAATGAGAATTCTAGCGACTCTGTCCGAATAAAAGTGAGAGAAAGAAAAAAAAAGAAAAAAGTTAAATCAATACTCATTCGCCTGCAATAGACATCTGACGTTCGCCGGTGGGCGCGCAAAACAATTTTCGCCTCAGCGAAATCGAATAAATCGTCGAACAACAGCGCCTGTATAGTTACAAACAGCCCAAGTAAATAGATAAGAGGCGGACAAAGGAGAAAAGTGCGAAGGAACTGATAAAGCCATTGCGGTCTCGCGTATATATATCTCTGCACGAGGGGTCGCGTCTATTCGAAGCTTCTGCTGCATCTTCTTTCTTCTTCCCTTCCCCTCCCCTTCTTTTCGATATTACGCGGATATCCGGCGATTTCGCTTTGTGTCAATGGGACACGCCTTAACGCTGCGAGACAATGGACCGAAGGGAGGATGGTCCACTCGTGTGGCTTTGTCACGCACACAAATTTCCACCCGCGCGCGTTGCTTCCCCTTGCGTATATTTCGAGGTAAATCTCCAGCAGACTTTACCATCTCAAAATTGCTTGGGGCGAAAGAGACAAAAAGCTTGAAAGTTGTTAAAACTTTTTCCATACTTCGATTGTTTACTGACAAAAATATTCCAATAATCTAAAACATGGCTGTTATGACTGAAAATGAAAATTCTATTTATCGATAATATATTTTGCACTTGAAAAATAAAAAGTTTTGCAGTCACCCCATAAAAGCCCGCACAATCATAAATATCGTCACGGTAAAACGCCAAAAGCATAATATTTTCCAAATCTGTCGGCATCAAAAAGTAATGCCCACTGCGCGACCGAAGAAGCAGCAGCACACCCCCTATATATGTATATATAGCAGACTAATAAAATAAAAGTAGAAGAGCGTCGGCAAAAGTGTCGTTTAAAACGAGAAAATATCACGTCGGGGGGAGGGTCAAACTTTCGGGGCTGCAAGAAGAGGAGGTGGTTGATCGTCACATAAACAGATTTGAGAGGCTTGCCCTGACGCGTCGTCCCGGAGGGCTCACCTGATAAGGAAGGCATATAATACGAGGTCGAATGGCAACTGCTTTT
>JAWWMK010020204.1:0-18286 GCA_035047105.1 Galeopsomyia nigrocyanea | reverse complement strand
TCAAAAAATTCGTTCGCAGTAAAAAGTTATGACCATTTGATAACTTGGTGGCGGTATTAGGTACTCGTACCTTATTTATTGCGAAAAACAATTAAATATTACATAATATATTTGACAGATATATGATTCAGTTAACAATCAAGTTATAGACAAAACTGTTTTACACACCTGGAGAGCTCATCGGGAGAGTAACAGTGCACATGAATATTCGCCGAAATGGACCCCTTTATCTTCAGAGTTGTATTTATTTCGTTTATCAATTCTGCCTTGCAGTACTGGCCTTTTTTATTTTCAAAGATTCTTGCAATGGGCGGTTGAAAATAGTCGTTAGGCTGAAGGATCTCGGAATCAATTTTTACAGCTTTAGCTTCACCTTGCTTATCAATCGTTATCAGATATTCTTCATCCTGGCCGATGAATACTTCGAGGAGGATACCACCGTTGCGTAAATTGTACACGTTACTTGACAGCAGTTGGTGTGGAGTTTCAAGTTTCAATTGCTTTTCGAAGTGAATTTGGCCGCTTCGATCGTATTGTCGGCAGAGTATGCTTGAGCTTTTAAAATGTTCACATAAACCGATGACATCGTTGGCTAGCGAAACTCCGTGCATTTTGGATGGTTTATCGAATGATTTATTCCATATTTGCAGTTTCTTCCGATCTTTCGATAAACAAAATAAATAAATTTTCAAGCATCAATTGACAAAACGGGTTCTAAAAAATCTGTCTTCATAAATCCAAATTTTTAACTATACTCACCATTTAATGGTCCTGCTATCAGTTGTGTAGCCAGTGTTATCCTATGAGGCTCAGTAATAAAATATCCTTTATCAGGCCGATAAAGTTTGGCAGATTGAACACTATACCATGTCGCGCATGAACCATCTGAGAGTTCATTCGGCCAACGTTCGGGTTCGGACAATTTTCGACCATTGCCGTCAAATTTGTATAGAATGTTCTTGCAGTATTTAGGTTTAGGTTCGCATTTGTCGGTCGTGTCTGCAAGTAATACTTCAAAGGTATCGTCAAACACAATAACTTTTGGATGAAAACAGTACACTGGTATCTGATTATTATCTTGCAGTTGATATTCCTTCATTAGTACCTCGACAGTATGACATTTTTTCAACATATCTACTACTTGTATTTTTAGAATCACCGATCTTTTTTGGTTTTCTGGATTTTGGAGTTTTTGTGCTTCTACCCAGATGACAATAACCTTGTTCTTACCAAGATCATAGGCTCTACAACCACCCGTGATCTTACCATCCGGCAACACATGTTTCAGAGAAACTTCGCACTGTCTAGTTACACTAGGACAATTATCAAAGGCTTCGTATATTGTGGTAATAATACATCTTTTTATTGAGTTTGTCTGCGACGCGTTATACCGAGTATAGATTAACGTGTTGAAGTCATGCCTCGATGGATTTATATGGACTGCATTCTCTGGAAATTGGTAAGTTTTCGTGAAACTGCTCCTTTCGGCGTTGCCGGTACACAGGATGATTGACAAAATTACTAAAGTTAACAGCATTTTGCCGATGTTCTCTTCGCGCTGTTTAAATTGTAACTGACGCTCTCGAGAGCTCGTAGTTGTGGTATACATGTAGCACCTAATTGGGGAATTGTGTCTTGATAAACGGGCCATTTTTAACTGGTTCAGAACTCTAAATGAACACTTCCTTTGCGACGAGGAAATAAAATAAGATAGAGCGAACGAAAGATTGTGATGCGTAATAAAAATTTTGACACAACTTGAACTATTTGCTCCATATCAGTAGTTCCTTGTGATCTATGGAGATAAAGATATCACGAATAGTATAAATAGCGAGACAGTTCGATTTCATTAAAATAATTGAATGTAACGATCGCAATTTCATTTTGATAGATTTTAAACGATTATATTAAAAAACAATCACCTGTTGATTGTTCTGCCATCAGTTCTGTAGCCACTGTCATCCTATCAGTATCAAATATAAAATATCCTCGCTTGGGTCGTACAGATTTAACATTGTAGCACATCGAGTATGTATTATTACAAAGTGACTTTGGCCAGTATTCGGGTCCAGATAGTTTGCGACCATCAGCGCTGAATTTGTATAGAACGTAATCACACGAGGGTTCAAAGTCACACGCGTTCGTCAGGTTTCGTAACATGCACAACAATCCCTTCCGCGTGAGGCTTATTTATTTGGCACCTTTCGCGAATTTGGTGAGAATGAAAAATAACACTACACAAATTACTGGACTGTTGCCGCGGTTTTTCAAAATTTTTGCTGAAAGCGTTCGCGTTGATTTCATTTACAGTTTCGACCAAAAAAATGTTGAGACTCATACTGTAGATTCTCAAACAATGGTTGATATAGTTCAAAGTCTGGAGCAAGGGAAAATTGATTCGTGTACGAACCCATGTGTGTTAGGCATTTGTTACAACAAATCAATCGTAACGGCAAAAGTATTGGACCATCATAAGGCAATTGTTATTGTGCCTGTAATAAAAATCACACGTATAAAACTTCCAGCAGAAATCATGAATAATGCCATAATAATTTTCTTGATTATTGTAATAACTTTATTGACAATCAATTTGTTCAAATTTCCGCAATCTCAATGGAATCTAAATAACATCTTCCGAAACGCATTAGGTTTCGCTATTCCAACACTTCCCCGACGCACAACTGAAAGAATTATTTTCGTTACGATAACATTCATGTCGATGGTTTACACCACTACTATCATCTCGAACCTTTTTAATATCGAGGTAATAAACGAAGAAGTGAATTTTGACTCAGCAGAAAGCATTTTGGGATATCCTTTAACTGTTTATCTATATCCTCGTCAAAAAATAGCTATGGTTAATCACCCAAACAACGATATTTGAAAGATAGCAGACAAAGCCGACGTCACAAAAAGATCACAATTTTGCGTTAATAAGCTGATTGAAACTCGTCAGGTGGCTTGTACGTCAAACTTTGATCTAGCTAATTATTATACTAAAGTGTACAGGGATAATGATGATTCGCCAATCATGAAATTGTCAGGGATAACTATTTTCACTGATTTCCTTGCTTTTATCTTTGAAAAATCATCTCCGTACGTCCCGAAGTTCAATAGAATTCAGCAACAACTGATCGAATCTGGAATATCGATGAGTTCCATTACCGCAAAAAGTTGTCTAAATAAT
Organism: Galeopsomyia nigrocyanea; assembly: GCA_035047105.1. Classification (NCBI taxonomy): domain Eukaryota; kingdom Metazoa; phylum Arthropoda; class Insecta; order Hymenoptera; family Eulophidae; genus Galeopsomyia; species Galeopsomyia nigrocyanea. Next base: position 15,099 of record JAWWMK010020204.1, on the reverse strand, counting down.
ATTAGCGTTCAATCTATCGACACTGATACCGCAGACAAATTGAACTGGCAGATATTACTGACTTTATTGCTCGTAGGGTGTGGAATATCTATTTTTGCTTTTATAGTTGAATTACGTCGACATCTTATGTAAAAACTGCAATAAATTAAAATCTTTTGAAACTTAGATGCTTTTGTTAATGATCAGGTTTAATTATAGCTTTGATTTTCAAATACTTTAATGTATCTAGCGTGTATAAAAGAGCGTATTCCACATTTAATTAGCATAGAAAATACATTACGTAGTATTGCGCACAATGGTTGACTTAACGAGGTATATTTCTCAGTGTAAATCAAAGCACACCACATATCAGAGTATAAAATTTTTGCCAGAAGTTTCTTTTCAAATGTGTTGTTCCAATGGTATTGATTGAATTTTTGCCGGTCAAAAAAATATTTTGCAATGAAATAAAGAAAAACACTATAAACTCCTCAGCAATTGAACTATAAACGTTAGTTTAACAACTAGAATGTATTTTTTATTTTTATGCATTTATATATTACATCGATATTTTGCAGTTAGATTCACTTTATTTACCAATACATGAATTAATGCCGATGGCGTTGTTAACTTTATTATACATGAATTATGCACTAAAATACTAGATGGTTAAATCTCGCATATTATCGCAATTTATTGATATTTATTAACCAACAAGCGAGTTATGTAATATGTACTGATTGGATTTCCTGAAATAAAAATTGCATTGAAAAAAAGTAACTGTCGATGTTTTGATATTTGAAGATACATTCCAACCCTTTAGGGGAAATGAGCATACTACGAGTAATTTTTAATCTTCATCATTTACACTCCAATCAATTACAAATAATTTATAATTTTTTAAATTGTACAATATTTACAGGTGAGTATATTTATTTAAATAAAATAAGAAGACCAGCAGAATAACTTTTATCGCAATAAAAAAAATTGAATTCAGGTTCACAATATTTTTTTCCGGATACTTAACAGATTAAAAAATCAACTCATAAACCAAATTCTTTCAAATGCTCGGTGAACTCATCAGGAGAATAACAGTTTATGTAAGCATTTACGGTCCCCACTAATTTTTCACTTGTTACCGGTGTTATAATTACCGTTTTGCAGTACTGGCCTAGATTATTTTCAAATATTCTTGACTCGAAATAAAACTTGTCGGGACGAACAAATTCCAATTCCACTTTTACAGCTTTAGTTACACCTTGCCTATCGATCTTCATAAGATATTCATCTCGGCGATAGCAAATCGTGTCTGAGCAGATGTATATGGACATTAGAAGACCACCTTTTCGTAAATTATGTACGTGGTTTATAAACAGTTTGAATGGATGCTCGAGTTGTAATTGCGTTTTCTTGTGGAATAGTTCCCTTTCATCGGTTTGCCAACAGCCGAAGCTCGAGTTTTTATAAAAGTAACATAAACCCTGGACATCGTTGGCCGATGAGTATCCGTATCCCTCAAGTGAATCGTCGAACTCTACGTTCAATGTCTGCAGTTTTTCGTGACCTTCAGAATGAAAATAATTTGAATAGTTTCAAAAGTTAAAGAGTTTTTTTTAAGTTCAACAGCGATATTTGACTATTTTCATTTACATCTTTGATGCAATATCCCCAACAAAATATTTTTGTACTACCTCATAGCAATGCAATCATACTATTTATTAAAACTCACCATTTGAGCGCCCTGTTATTAATTTCGATGACACTACCATCCTATCCGGCGAATTTATAAAATATCCTGTATTGTTCGTGTGAAGTTTGACAGATTTAATAGTGAACCATAATGGGCACGAGCCAATTTGATCTGAGATTGGCCAATGTTGTGGTCCGGAAATTTGGTAGCCTTCGGCGTCATATTTGTATAAAACATAGTCGCATATGGGTGTATCGTCACATTTGCGATTAATCGTCTGTGCAACTGCTATTTCGTAGCTATCGTTGAATACAATGATTTTTGGACGAATACAATTAATCGAGATGGAATTCATATCTCGTACTAGATATTCCCTCACTGTTGTTTCGGCGGTGTGACAGTTTCTCGTCATATCGACCACACTCGTCTTCACGATAACCGATTGAATCTGCTTTCTCGAAACAGTCACGTTTTGTGCCTCCATCCAGAGAACGATAACCTTGTCGCTATCAAATTCATGGGCTTTACAATAGTTCATGATTATACCGTTCGGTACCTCGCGTCTGAGAGAAACTTCGCACTGCCTAGTCACACCAGTTGTAGACTTATCAAAAGCGCCACTTATCGTGGTAACCACGCATCGTTTTATTGAGTTTGATCGCGACACGTTGTATGTGGTATAAATTAATTTGGTCATGTCGTGTCCTGATCCATAACTAATGTCTTTAGATACTGGAAAATGATAACTTTTCGTAAAAATGCTTCTTTCAGCACTGCTGATGCATGCTAAGATTGTTAAGATCACTAAACCTAACAGCATTGTGGTGTTCTCTTCGCTCAATGTGAATCGCAACTGACGTTCTGATGATCTAGTAGTTGCGGTATATATACATGTGGTTGTTAATTGGGGAATTGCTCCTTGTCAAATGCGCTGTGCTTATCTGCAGTTCGTGACTAGTCGCTGAAGATCTGTATGAAGCTTTACAACGTCGAAGAAAATCTATTTATCCACGGTTTATTATGTCTTAAACGTTAAATAATGGTAATAGATTTTTCGGAATTACTTAATCACACTCAATTTTTTACATAGATTTCAAAATAAAATGTAAGTAACTTATATAAAATTGTATATTGTCGATAAGAATAACAAACTTCCTTTTTAAAATGAGCAAATCATTTTTCAACTTCTTAAATAATTTATCATGCTAGCACAGAGGGAGAATGAGCTAGAAATTCAAGCATACATAATTAAAGAAAAAATACAGTTCTTCTTTTTGAAAACATTGATAGATCTTCAGTGCCCATTCAAAATATTGCAGCTCAAAAATATTTTTCATTTAAAAATTACCCCTATTTAACGGGTGATTTGCCAATCAAAGTAGCACAGTCGATGAAGTGTTCTTTATCCGACTTGGGGATTCCCTACGTATTACACAAATTGCGTTATTGAAGTGGCGACTGTGATGTCACGACAGTAGGACGAAATTGGAATGAATCATTGATTAAATCGTTTGCGCGTGCCAGTGGATACGTCATAATTTAGGCAACTAACAAGCAAATTGTCAAGCACATAAGTGAAGCTCGTTGATTTTTTATAGCAGGTTTGTTTGTACATTTTCGACGCCCATCGAATTTTCATTCAATTAATCATGTTCCCTGTAAGAAAGTTTACCGTAAAAGATGGTCAACTGACCAGTTTCTGACCATTTTTGTCCGACCATAAACTGGCCAGTTATGAAGAATATTCACATGTGGAAAGCATAGGCAAAAATGGTGAAAATGGTCAGCAAGCATATAGCTTATATAAACATAATCTCTCAATTGTTCGTCTGCGTATAATCGTTTTGTATGTACTTCTTTTTTATCACAGGTTATATACGGAATGTTGGATCTGCTTTTGTTAAATATTATTTACTTCGGATTATAAAGTCGGAAAGAATTTATTAAAAACTTATAAAAATTTAATTATAATTTAATCTGTTGTTCATCACTTTGATTCTAGTAAACGTATCATAGATAATGAGATTTTCTTTAGTCTTTAGTTGAGAATTCCCTCATACTTTCAATTCAATTTATGTCAATGAAGAAGGAGCGACATAATACGAAGCAACTCTAATGCATGAGTGTGTAGATCACTTGCGTGTGCTGGTGGTAACTAGCACTTGGTGGAAATCAATTCGAAAGTTCAATTTGAATTATGGGAATGTCTGAAAATTATTATCAGTAGTGGTCACATCACATTATGTCATAGCAAATGTCAAAAGCTAGGTAGGAGTGATTCAATGTTTCTAGAAACGTTCGATTCATTAATTCGTACCGTAAACTATGCAATGTTTTATTGAGGCTTCATGTCGCATTTATTGTTCAAGTTCGTTTATTTTAATTGTGAGATTTCGGGATTTTAAACTGTTCTAACATCTTTGTGTAAATAAGTGCGTTAAAATCGATGTGCACTCAGTAAAATGGAATCGATACGTGTTGACTTAAATAGACAGCACTAAATTCACAATTGCATTGTAAACATCAAGGTCGAAATAGAAAAATGAAAATATAGCTTTAGAATATTGAAACAAAAGAGTATTGAAAAATGAAAAGTAAACAAACGTTGCTCGCGATGCAAATTTCCGCATCGTATATTCAGTTCCTTTTTTGCCCTTACCCTGGAAACACTTTCTACTCAGTCAGTCGATGGAAAAAAGCATATTCACTTTTAAAAATGTGCTAAGTGTGTTTCGTGTTCTTCACTATTCTTTTTAATCGATTCACGATGTCTACGTGCAACTGGGCATCTATTCTTGCGCAAAAACTTTATCAAGATGATAAATTACCTCAAGCAGTTATTTTGAGTGACGACAACGGAATATTGAACAACTTTTCAATCGATCTAATGAAGGAAGCGGCAACAGTTTCGAAGATAATCTTTGATAGAGGAAAAATCAACGCTAGTTATTTTCATCAAATCGTACCAGCGAATTTTACAACACCAGAGATATTCATCATGATTGAGGGCGCCGAAGGTCAGGATTTATTGTCTTCGAAAATTTACCGTATGATAAATTTCATAGTTTAATTACAGCCTGTTGCGACTCGACCCAAATGTTTGTTAATATTGCACCAGAGTGCTACAAATTCCTCGATGACAGACATTTTCCAATACTCATGGGCTTTGAAGTTTTTCGACTTCTCCGTCGTGTTCATCAACGAAGACTCTCATATTATACAACACTATAATCCTTTTTCTGGCCTCACTACCACTGAGTTGCTAGTTCAAACTACCGATATATTTCCAGAGAAGCTAAGTAACATGCACAATAATCCATTCCGCGTGAGGCTTATTTCTTTCGAACCTCTTGTAACTTTTGTTAAGATGAGAAATACGACGGTACAAATTATTGGAAGAGATCCCCAGTTGTTCCCATATTTGGATATTCCAATATGGGATTATGTTCGCATTTTTCTATTAGTGTCATTATAGTATGAGTAAAATATATGAGCTTTTATTTCTGTAATTAGGAAGATAGCAAGACATTTACAGCAAGGTATAGGAGTTTAGTAGTAGTCGATGAGAAACATTGGTTGAAGAGCAAAGTTTATTGCGATTAAAATAAGTCTTTTTCATGCAATATTTTTTTTTTACAAATACTTGGCTCGAGTAGAAAAGCAATCGGTTTATAAACAAAACTTTTCCAAACATTTGGTGAACTCGTCGGGAGAGTAACAACGTACATAAGTATTTACAGCCTCTACTAATTTTCCACCAATTATCGGTATTATAATTGTCGCCTTGCAGTACCGGTCTTGTTTATTCTCAAAGATCCTTGACACAAAGTAATACTTGTTAGGGGGAGCGACATCAAAATCGCATTTTACAGATTTAATTGTACCTTGCCTATCGATCTCCATCAGATATTTTTCACGGTGACGGCAAATCGAGTCGGCGCAGATGAATACGGAGAGAAGAATACCACCTTTACGTAAATTGTATACATCGTCTATCAGCAGTTTAGATGGATGTTCAAGTTTCAATAGCACTTCTTTGCGTGATTGGCCGTTTTGGTCGGATTGCCAACAGACAAAACTCGAGTTTTTATAGATGAAACATAAGCCGATCGCATCGTTGGCCAAAGAATATCCGTATCCCTCAAGTGTGTTGTTGAATGATACACTCCATATCTGTTGTTTCTTGGGGTCTGCTGAAAGAAAAAAAAAAAAACTTCAATAGTTTCACGCTTAAGAAAAATTTTCTCGAGAGAGATTAAGCCTGTTAGTTATAGTTCAATAATTTTTTCTTTTCAATGAACATTGCTCAAGCATTAAAAGATTTCTTTTGAGGATACCTTTGGATAGTAAAGCGATATTTTTAACAGAAATGTTAAAAATATAGTAATGTAACAAACATTCTTACATTACATACAATGCCGATATTAAATTGTAGAATATACTTACTATTTGAATGTTCTACCATCAGTTCTCCAGCCAATGTTATCCTGTCGGGCTCAGTTATAAAATATCCTTTCTTGGCAGATTCAACTGTAAACCTTGTTGAGCATGTGCCATTTGAATCTGAGAATGGCCAATCTTCGGGTCCGAATATTTTGCTGCCTTCAGCGTCAAATCTGTATAAAACATAGTCGCAGTGTGTGGATTCAGGTTCAAATTTTCTCAGCTTGTCTTCAAGTAATACTTCGTAGATGTTGTCGAATGCAATGACTTTCGGGCGAATTAAACTCATCGGAACGACATTCGTAGCTTGAACTAATTGATATTTCTTCACCGTTGCTTCGACCGTGTAACAATTTCTCGTCATGTCAACTACACTCGTCTTCACAACAACCGATGTAGTCTGCTTATCTGGATCCGTGACATTTTGTTCCTCCATCCAGAGGACTACAACCTTGTCACTGCCAAATTCGTGAGCCTTACAGAAGTTCATGATCACACCGTTCGGCATCTCGGGTTTGAGTGAAATTTCGCACTGTCTAGTTACACCAGGGGAGCTTTCGAGAGCACCGGATATCGTGGTGATGAGGCAGCGTTTAAGTGAGTTTAGCTGCGACACGTTGTACGTAGTGAAAATCAATTTGGTCATGTCACGCCCTGGACCAAAGAAGTTAATGTCTTCGGACGGTGGAAATTGATAGTTGTTCGTGAAGCTGCTTTTCTCAGCATTGCCAGTACACAGCAATATTGCCAAGAGCACTGTAGCTGACAGCATATTGCAGATGTTGTCTTCGCGTGAATTGAATTGTAACTGACGTCTGGGAGATCTGCTGTCGTTATAGTACGTGTATATTACAGCGGCTTGTTGGGGAATTGCACCTTGTTAACTGCCCTATTTTCAGCTGTTCGTGACTCGGCGAAACTCCAAATTAATCCTTCCTGCAACATTAAAAGAAAAAAATACTAATGTACAATAATTATTTTGTTGCGTCTTAAATTCAGAAACATCCTTTAGCTTTTTTTAATTTCATCTTGATTTATAATCACACTTGATTTTTTAATATGTTTCAAAATTCAATTATGTCTATTATGAAATGTCTATGATATTTCTCGTTCGTTTGAGCTATTTATTATGGTCACGAAGGAGTATAATGAGTTTTGAATTCGAGTTAGTACTATTTAATAAATAATGACCCTTACTTGATGAACGATTTATTCTTTATTCGACTTGAGTATCCCCTACGTTTAACGCAAACTGTGTTATTGAAGTGACGACTGCGATGTCACGACGAAATTCGAATGAATCAATGCGCAAAACGTTTGGCCACGCCAGCGGAGATGTGATACTATTAGATAACTAACAAGTCAATTATCGCGAGTAAGTAAATCTCAATGATCTGTTGTTAATTAGGGTGAAGGTATAGTTTTGATGTATTGTCAGTTGATGTTCTGTTGAGAATAAAAATTGATCATTAATATTATTTGTGATTTAGTCATGACTTGACAATTGAAACCAAATTATGCAACATATCTTTCAACTTTTCCCGGGATCCCCCGCATACAATAGAGACTTGCTCATTTTTAATCACGAGCGAATGCCAATAATAGCTATAAAAAATAGAGTATACAAGTTCATTTATTTGGCAACTTTATTGATTCCTTTGCCGTGGCAGTTTCTTATTCAACGATCATACGTCAAAAAGTTACTTTTCTACAATTACATTACTACATGAAAAAACAGCACCCTCCATAGAAATTAAGAGTTGAGCAACGCGTGAGCTTTATTTATGTTTATATAATTACCGTAACATAAGGTAAGTTTATTTATTCTGATAAAATGGAAATGTCAGACGATGAATAATTATATTTATTGCGACAAAATTGAACTTGTGGATATCCCCAGATTAGTGAAACAATTGAATTACAAGCAAAACTGTTTGACACACTTGGAGAACTCATCGGGAGAGTAACAGCGTAACGTAAGTTTTCGCCGTGAACGTTACGGTTTTCGGAACGGACTGTGTTTCGTTTATCAATTTCGCTTTGCAGTACTGGCCTTCATTGTTTTCGAAGATTTTCGTTACATATAACTATTTGTTAGGGTAAACGACCTCCAAGTTTACTTCAACAGCTTTAATTACGCCTTGCCTATCGATCTCTATATTAGGTATTCTCCCTCTGAGCGGATGAACAAGGAGAGTAAGAAACCACCGATGCGCAAATTTAAGATACGATCGACAAGTAAATACAATGAATGTTCTAATTTCAATTGCGTTTCTCGGAGAACTTGGCCATTTTTATCAAACTGCCAACAGATAAAGTGTGAGTATTCAATAATCAAGCATAAACTGACGGCATTGTTGTTCATTGAATATCTGTATCTCTCAAGTGTTATGTTGAACGATTTTCTCCACATCTGCAGTTTTTTTAGATCTGTTGGTAAAAAAGAAATATTCAACAGTTTCGAACACACGTTAAATCTCGTTTTCAACAGAAAAGATTACTAAATAAATATGTACATAAGAAACTTTTTTATACAGCGAAATCTAATAATAATATTTCAATTCGATTTTTTTTTACTTTAAATATTCGACTGCTCTGATTTATTTATCATCCAAAAGTATGTGATCATTACAAAAATATTTCTTACATTGCAAAAAATACTGACGTGTAATTTTTAAATATACTCACCATTCGATTGTTCTGCCATCACGTCTGCAGCCAGTATTATTCTATCTGGCTCAACTATAAAATATCCTTTAATGGGCCAAAGAATCAGAGCAGATTGGACAAAGTAGATTGATGGGCATGTGCCATCTGAAAAGTGCATTTGGCCAGGATTCGGGTCCGGACAGTTTGTGACCTTTACTGTCAAATTTGTATAAAACAAGATGGCATATGCGTGTATCGTCGCATTTGTCTATCTTGTCGAGAAGTAATGTCCGTAGGTGTCCTCAAATAGGATGCCATTTAAATGAAAGCATTTCATTAGCAAAGTATTCGTATCTTGAATTTGATATTTTCTAGCTGTGGTTTCTACTGTACTACAATTTCTTGCCATATCAATTATGGTCGTCGTTACGATAACCGATCTATTTAGATTTTTTTGCATTAGTAATATTTTGAGCTTCGGCCCAGACTATAATAGCCTCGTCACTTCCGAATTCATAAGTCAAACAAGTGCATTTTGGGTTTAAGCGAAACTTCGCACTGTCTAGAGTTTTACCAGTAGAGTTGTCAAAAGCGCCGTTGATCACGGTAATGGCACATCGTTTTAACGAATTTGACTGGGACTTGTTGTGTCGAGTATAGTCATATCCCATGGTCGATTCGAATAGACTACATTTTCCGGAAACTGGTAGGTTTTGATAAAACTGCTTATTTTAGCACTACTTATATTCAATAATATAGCAAAAATCACTACGGTCAACAACATTTTACCGATGCTTCCTTCGCGTGGTCTAAATCGTAACTGACGTTCCGGAGATCTAGTAGTTGTAGTGCACATACATATGATAGCTGATTGGACAATTGGGCCTTGACAAATGCGCTAAATGCAATCGCTCGCAACGAGTCAGTGAGTCCTAACCAAACACTGCTGGCAACGATAAAGTAACAATGAAATTTCAATACACGATTATGTAGGTCATGTGCCTCTTATTTAAAGACACATGGTAACGGATAGTAGAATTTCGATATTTATAAATAAAGAATAAATGGCAATTAAGGTACCTCTACCCAATTACGCCACTTGATCTTATTTCACATGTACGCTTGCTACAGAGGTACGCCGCGGTGAAATTATGTTTGTACCATTAATTAATGAAAGTTCCAGTGATTTAAATCATCTCCGGATATGAAATTCGTTTTACACGAGCTCTTTTATGCTCTGGATGAGCAAATTTTCCAACCCTCCAAAATTCTTCCCGACGTATATGTGTCATTTTAACTAGTCTAATACACCTAAAAATAAAACTGCCACATACCATTCGATTCGTCTTTTTTTGCTCTTTCAAAAACACTCATCGAACATTATTTTCATCTGCCAGAATACTTGTTTCTCGAAATGGCGGAATTGGGTATATTAACTTTTTTACACCAAAAATAAGTTGTTCGCATCAAAGTGTTATAACTCTGGTTAGACTTCACCAAATTAATCGTGCGAGGCATTATTCTAAAGGGTGGACGGGCAGCTTTCAAATGAGGCCACTTTATAGCGATTTGAAATCTTAGTGGCGGAATTGAGTAGACTTACCTTATTTTTAAAAGAGTAAAATTTTATTGGTAAATTGCAAGCTTTACAAGCAATCGGTGTATTTAGATGATTTATCTGCTGACCAGCAGTCTACCGAACTTTCTAAGCGGCCTGGCTTCCGATCTAACTCTGACAAAGCAATACTGGTCTGCTTTATTCTCAAAAATCCTCAAAAAAGTATTGTTATCGTCGTCGTGACATTTAGTGTCGAATTGCACTTCAACCAAACTGATATTACTCTTCGTATCGATTTTTATCAAATAGTAATTGTCATTGTTCTTCAGACAATCTGAGTTTGAACGATTGGATATAGCTATAGAATTATAGTATAGCATTAGCTAATAGAAGTCCACCATTTTGCAAGTTATAAATCGCTGACATATTATATCTTTTACATAGGGTGTCCAGTCGAATTGCCAGCACACGCAGCTCGAGTTTATACATATGTAACATAAACCAATAGCTTCGTTGATTACTGAAAACCGGAATTCTGTAAGGTAAGTATTGCATGAGCTGTTCTACAGTTGCAGTTTATGGTAACCTTTAAAAAGAAAAAAAAATTGCCAATCTTTTGTATCAAAAACATTAAAACGCATTGAAATGAGAAGCTTTCACTGAAAAAAATTAAAAATAAACTTTTGAAGTGATTATAAACTTAAAAGATGTTTTATACATTTTCAACTTTATTTCCGGCATATATGGATATTATTCAGTTACTATAACACGAACATAGTTTAATCATGCTATTTTCATAAATGCAAGAACACGATATGTTCAATACTGTTTTATAAACGAGGCGAAAAGTTTCACGTATACGTGTTAATAACAAATAATAAATTAATATTTTCGCGAATCTGTTGGGTCAGAGTGCATTCAAGAAGTATAATAAGTATCATTGCATTGTTTATGACATGAGCTTGTAGATCATTTGCGCGTGCTGGTGGTAACTAGCACTTGATGAAAATCAATTCAAACGTTCAATTGGAGTTATGAGAAGATATAAGAAGACAAAAGAATTATGAGAATGTCTGAAAATAAAACCCAGCAGTGATCACATCACATTGTGCCATAGCAAATATCAAAAGCTAGGTAGAAATGGTTCAATGTTTCTAGAAACGTTCTATGAATTGGTATAGTAATTATTCAATGTTTTATTGAAGCACCGCATCGTATCTATCTTTTAAGTTTGGTCATTGTATTTGCGTTACTTCGCGATTTTAAGCTGTGCTCGCGTCTTTGTGTAAATAAGTGCATTTGAAATCGATGTGCACTCAGTAAAAGAGGATCGATATGTGTTGACATGAATAGGCAACGCTACATTTGCAACCGCGTTGCGAACGTCGAGGTCGAAATAGAAAAATGAAACTATAGCTTTAGAATATTGAAATGAGAGTTAAACAAAAAAGAAAATAGAAAAAGGGGGTTAAAAAATGAAAAGTAAACAAACGTTGCTTCGCGACAGAAATTTCCGCATAGTATATTCAGTTCCTTTTTTGACCTTACCCTGGAAACAGTTCCGACTTAGTCAGTCGTTGCAAAAAAGCATATTCGCTTTTAAAAATGTGCAAAGTGTATTTTGTGTTCTTCACTATTCTGTTTAATCGATTCACGATGCCTACAAGCAACTGGGCATCTATTATTGCGCGAAAACTTTATCAAGATGATAAATTACATCAAGCAGTCATTTTAAGTGGAGACAACGGAATATCGAACCACTTTTCAATCGATCTAATGAAGGAAGCAACAGCAGCTTCGAAGATAATCTTTGATCCAGAGAAAATTAACGACAGTAATATTCATCAAATCGTACCAGCAAATTTTACAACACCAGAGATATTCATCATGATTGAGGGCGCCGAAGATCAGGATTTATTGACTTCAAAAATTTACCGAATGATGGATTTCATCGTTCAATTACGGCCTGTTGCGACTCGGCCCAAGTGTTTGCTCATATTACATCGGAATGCTACCAATTCCTCGATTACAGACATTTTCCAATACTCATGGGCTTTAAAGATTATCGATTTCTCCGTTGTGCTCATCAATGAAGATCCTCAGATGATACAGCGCTACAATCCTTTTTCTGGCCTCACTACCACTGAGTTGCTAGTTCAAACTACCGATATTTTTCCAGACAAGCTAAGTAACATGCACAAAAATCCCTTCCGCGTGAGGCTTATTTATTTGGCACCTTTTACGACTTTTGTGAGAATGAAAAATGACACTACACAAATTACTGGACTGTTGCCGCAGTTTTTCAAAATTTTTGCTGAAAGCGTTCGCGCTGATTTGATTTACAGTTTCGACCAACAAAATTTGGAGACTCATACTGTAGATTCTCAAACAATGGTTGATATAGTTCAAAGTTTGGAGCAAGGGCAAATTGATTCGTGTACTTACCCATGTGCGTTAGGCACATATTGTTACAACAAATCATTCGTAACGGCGAAGGTATTCAACCATCATAAGTCTATTATTGTTGTGCCAGTGATAAAAACTACACGAATAAAATTTCCAGCAGAAATCATGAATAATGCCATAATACTTTTCTTGATTATTGTAATAACTTTATTGACAATCAAATTGTTCAAATTTCCGCAATCTCAATGGAATCTAAACAACATCTTCCGAAACGCATTAGGTTTCGCTATTCCAACACTTCCCCGACGCACAACTGAAAGAATTATTTTTGTTACGATAACATTCATGTCGATGGTTTACACCACTACTATCATCCCGAACCTTTTTAATATCAAGGTAATAAACGAAGAAGTGAATTTTGACTCAGTAGAAAGCATTTTGGAATATCCTTTGACTCTTTATTTAAATCACTACCAAAAATTGGCTATAATGAATCACCCAAACAACAATATTCGAAAATTAGCAGGTAAAGCCAAGATTGTAAAAGGAATACAATTTTGCCTTAATAAGCTGATTGAAACTCGTCAGGTGGCTTGTACCTCAAACTTTGATCTAGCTAATTATTATACTCAAGTGTACAGGGATAACGATGATTCTCCAATCATGAAATTGTCAGGAATAACTATTTCCACTGATTTCCTTGCTTTTGGATTTCAAAAATCATCTCCGTACGTCACGAAGTTCAATAGAATTCAGCAACAACTTATCGAATCCGGAATATCGACGAGTTCCATTACCACAAAAAGTTACCTAAATAATTTTAACGTTCAATCTGTTGACAATGATACCGCAGACAAATTGAACTGGCAGATATTACTGATTTTATTGCTCGTAGGCTGTGGAATATCTATTTTGGCTTTTATAATTGAATTACGCCGACATCTGATATAAAAGTTAGAATAAATGAAAATTTCGAGACGTATTGGCATTTGTTATTGATAAGGTTCCATAGTTTTGATTTTCAAATACTTTAATATATTTAGCGTGTGTACAAGAGAGTATTCCACATTTAATTAGCATAGAAAATACTCACGTAGTATAAACGCAAAATTTATGACTTAAGAAGGTGTATTTTTCCATTGTAATTTAAAGCACACCACATAATATATCAGAATATGACATTTATTGCGCTAAGTTTGTTTTCAAATGTGTTGTTCCTAAAGTACTGATTGGATTTATGCCGTTAAAAAAAATATTTCGCAATGGAATTAAAGACACTGTGAACTCCTCGATAATTTATTTATAAATGTTAGTTCAACAACTAGAATGTATTTTTTATTTCCATGCATTTGTATACTTTTCTGATTTTTCGCAGTAAGCTTGACTCTGTTAACCAATAGACGAATTAATGCCGAAGAAGTTGTTAACTATTGTTTGAACCTTGCATATTACAGAAAAGTATCTTTACTTACTAATCAACAAGCGTGTTGTGTAATATTTACGGATTGTATTTTCTGAAATAAAAATTGCATTGGAAAAAAAAACTGTCGATGTTTTGATATTTGAACATACAATTCAACCCTTTAGGTGAAGTAAGCATGCCGTAATTTGTAATATTTATCCATCCCAATTCCAATCAATTAATGAATAATTTATAATTTTCTGAATTGTACAACATTTGCAGGTGAGTATATTAATTCAAATAAAATAGGAACATCAGCAGAATACATTTTATTGAAATAAAAAATTTTCTTGCGCATACGGCCGGGTTCGTTTCGTACAGACACCGATTCTACATGATTATTTTTAACCGGTTTTTTAAAGCGTGTTTTATTAAACATAATTGTAAATAAATTGAACAGATAAAATAAAAAAAAACGTATTAAAATGTGAAATATTATTTTACACGTTAGTTTTCTACACAGAAATTAGGCACCGTCTTGATTCATCATATTCAAACTGTACACGATTCTCTACATGGCCAAATTGACCGCGGAGAAAATAGTCGTGTAGTAAGACTGCTCACGTCCAAATTAAAAACGTAAATCGTAAAAACTATAGTTCGAAAACAATGCTATTACTGAAAATATTCTTCACTAGTATTCTGAAAAATTGCAGAACTTTCCATGGTAATGTTGACTTTGAAAGTATTCTTTACGATTAAAATTGCTTTTCTGTATTAAGATGAACATTTTTGCACGTCTAAATTTCAAAAATAATTCGTAACAAATATTTCAAGGTATTAACGAATATTGATTTTCGTGGAAAGTTTTGTAGTTTTTTAAAAAACTAAAGTAGAGAATATTTCCAGTAATAAAATTGTTTTCAAATTATAATTTTTACGATTCGTGTTTTAAATTTAGACGTGGGCAGT
>JAWWMK010020183.1:0-13029 GCA_035047105.1 Galeopsomyia nigrocyanea | reverse complement strand
AATCCGTGGGCAAACCTGCCCCCCCCCCCCCCCCCGCCACCACCGCTGCCTGCATTAATTCATCGTGGAAAGCTCCTCAGGGCTTGAAACGCTCTGCTCGTTGTTGGATGAGAAGAAGAAATTTCAACAACCAATTTCTTCTAAGCATCGCTCGCGAGATGGAGCGGCAAACTTCTTTCGATAACAGTGGATACTTTGCATCGAGAATGCTTTTTAAATGTACAAGAAGGCTTAAAAAAAGAGAAATCTTCTAATTATCAAGTAATATCCAGAAACTCGACACGCGGAATAAGCAACCTAGCTGCGGATTTTTGCCCTGCGAATCCATCTCGTGCGCACGAAATTTAATTGAAATCCGGGGATGTTCGCGCAAGCGCTCGCCGCTTATAATTAGTGTTGAGCTTCTGCTTTAATTAAAGTTTCGCGCGCTGTATTCTGGCTACTCCTCTTAGCTTTTTTTTACAGAAAAGTGACCCGATTTTCTAATTGACGAAACGGTTGCAACATTTTTCATATATATATATATATATATGACGAAATCTATAAAAAAAAATTCACTTTTTTAAAGCGCAAAAGGTGAAAAAAATGTTTGACGCTAAAGCTTCCGGAGTTGTTTCCTCTTCTTTTTGAAGGTATATAGTATCGGAAAATGCTCGTTGGAAAAGTTTACAGGAACTACATTTTTAGAATTTTCCCATTATAATCAAATTGGCTTATTTCAGTGAAAATAGGCAAAAAATGTCATTTGGTTCAAATGCTGATTTCTCATCTTCTAGTGCCACTAGAAACATTTTTGACCAGTTCAAATTGTAGCAAAAAAGAAGACGTTTACATAGAAATTAGTTTTTTTTCAAAATAATTATGCGGTAAAAAGTTATCAACAAAATAACAACAAAATTCAATCTTCAGAAGAAAAGTAGTTCTTGGGGACTTTTCTAATGTTCACGAGCATTTTCCGCCACTATATGCCTTCAAAACGTAGAGGAAAAAACTCCGGAAGCTCTAGCGTTACAAAATTTTTTTTCCATTTTGGGCTTCCAAAATGTGCATTTTTTTGTAGATTTCGTCATATAAGCCATAAAAAAGCTTAACAATTCGGCAACGTTTCTTCTACTCTTCAAACTGCGTGTATTCTCTCAATTTTAGGGGCACGAAGTTCTACGGGGCATCAAAAAATTCGTAATGCTCTTGCCCATCCTGTCCTTAAATGTGACGCCCCCTTTTTACCTGTGATGGTCTTCAAATCACGTGAAAACTCAGATATCGATAAAAACGAAAAACTTAGTTTTTGTGGTTTCTTATGGTTTTTTTGGAATTCAATGAAGAACTGCGAATGATAGCGTTCATCTGACTTCAGAATCGAATTCTACGGCTCAAAATACAACGAAAACTTTTGTTTTTGGTCTACTCGAAATTCCGACCCGTGTAGAGCTTCGTAAACTGCAACAATGCACAAAAACTCAAAACTACGCAAATTTGACACGTTTAATGAAATTTTGCATGCTTTCAAAGCTCTACAAGGGTTGGAATTTCGAGTAGAAAAAAAAAATATATGGTTTCCGACGCATTTTGAGCCGTAGAATACGATTCTGAAGTCAGATTAACGCTATCATTTTATGTTTCGATGTTAGTGGTTTGACGTGGTTTTAACACTGTCACAAGCAAAAAAGGGGCTGTCACAAGAAAGGAGAGGGTGGGCGAGCGAATTATAAATCTTTTGATGCCTCGTAGAACCAAGTGTCCCTAAAATTTAGAGAGTTTGAACATTCGACAAAACGGTGCCGAATTGTTAAGCTTTTTTTATGAAATTGATAATATACTTCATGGTGAACCTCGTGTAATTAACTGTTGAAAGAAGGTCTGCAATTTTGAAGGTATTAATTTCGGGATGAAGGCGACCTGCTCGTCAAATCGAATACGTGTGAGATTGCGATAAACGCAAACATTCTGAAATTGCAGGCAAGTCGGTCATTGATTTTCAATAGTATAATGAACAAATGAAATTATTGCGATTAACGCAACACACAACGGTGATAGATAGATAGATAGGAGCACGGGAGTATAATCTTCGTTTGGCTTTGCAAAATAGGAAGCAAGGGTGAGTTGAGCGATCAGCGTAAATTGATTCGTTAACATGCATGGAGAGCCCGGCGATTGTTTGGAAAGGCCAAACGAGTCGCCGCCTCGTATGTTAGAGTACGTGTATGTAGCCCTCTCTCTCTCTCTCTCACACATGCTTTTGCTTATTATATAATTTATTTATACTGTGTTACCACAGTTTGCTATTGCATATTTGATTCAGGTCAGGCAGAGTCCAACCCCACGGCTTTAATGAAGAAGTTATTTATCTATCTATCTATCTATCTCTCTCTCCCCCTCTCCCTCTCTCCCTCTCTGGTACCGGATATTTCGCGTGCGCGGCGGCCTTTTTGCGGCCTACCGAGCGAAGCTGTATATGAGCGCGTTGCACCCAGAGATGAACTTTGATAAGGCTGCTTTGGTTGCTGTTGTGTTACACCAATTATTCAATGTAAGTTCGCCAAGAGTTTCGTCATAATAATGCAGTTAGTTAAGAAATCGGGAATTGCTGTAAATATCATCAGAGACGTACGAAAAATTTGACAAGTGCGCATATAAATAATGAGAGTTGTAAAGTAGGACATATAAGCATGAAATATTTGTAGGCACTAAAATTTGATAATCCATTGTTATTTTATGTTGTAAGCGAGAGCCCTTGGTATCTATGAAATGATAAGAAGGTGCAATTGCTGAGAGAAGCTTAATCCCATCGCAGCGTTTAAGCTTTCAAAATTTCAATCAGCAACACGCACAAAAATTGAATTGTGCAGGATGAGTTTGTCAGCCTATAAAAATGTAAGTACTTACGCGATGGCTTGTAAAAGAAGGGTTCGTATGAATGTTCGAACGATCGTCATTAACATCGTAGAGATGTGCAGCTGTATATCGGCTACTATCAAATTTCCATCGCAACGTCGATGACACTAGAGGCAGAGGAAAATTGGCTGTTGGTGAAGACGCGGGTGACGAGGTTATCGTGAAGGCACACAGGAGACGAGAGGAGAGGAGAAGAGACTGGAGAGGCGGCTTGGAAGGGGCGTGCAACCTCTTGTTCGTGCGCCGATCGTTAAAATTGATAGTAGGTACAGCGTCGTTTGAGGCTTTCCCGATGGCCTCATTCACCCGCCATAGCCGCGTACATGCGTTTTAATTTAATTTTCTATGCAGATCACCATTGGCTACGATGATTTAATGTAATGTCAAAGGAGGAAGTTGGCGCGCAGTTACATATCGATTCGGCCAATCTTTATACTTGGGCAAAGTCGAGTGCATAATGTTGCTTGCGTTGATCGGATGAGGCTTCGCAAGCGCGCTAGAAACGAGCGGAAGAGCAAACGGCCGAGACGATCGTTCTCTGCGATGGCTTTCAGCGTGTTTTTATTTTGGCAAAATGTTGGCCAACTACGAGGCGCAGGAGGAGCAACCGACGGATACAATTGCGAGTACGTATGTCGCGGATTATGATAGCGAACATGCTAGTGTTGATGACAATGCTAATCCTCCCTGACGCTCGCTGGAATGGCCGCTCTCTAAACGCTATAATGCATCGTTAACGCCAACTATTAGTATAGCTTGTTGGGCGTGATTGCTATACGTTTTGCAATACGTACTGTCGATCGTTCATGCTTGTTAGTTTGATGCGTGCAAGAGGGCGCGCTCTTATTAAACGAGGATTAATCTGCTGTTACGAGACGACCAAACATATCGTTAGCAGTCATCAGCTGGCGGAACTCCACTCTGTTGAATCGTCAGACATTACAAACAGAATAGCTCGCGTCAGTTGAATAGAGTTTTACAAACAACGAAATTTTTTGTAGAAAAAAGCACTTGCGGCTCGCCAAGTGTTTGGTCGATTAGGGTACAAACATTTGGCAAGTCGCCAAAACATTCGCGCAGCGGCGCGCAGCGGCGCGGGCACGGGCGGGACACTGATGTTCAATTGCGTTCGAGTGTACACACACAATTGACGAAACTCATCAAATTAGCGGCTTGGCTTATTTGTGTGATCACTGCAAGCGGGTAATTTATCGTTTTAGCAGCTTAATTCCTTACTCCCGCACCGATCAATTTTCGTAGCTGTCTCTTCATTCTTTTCCAATTCTTTTCTTTGTATATTTGTTTTTTTTTTGTTTTTTTGTTGCTTCGCGAAGTTCACTTACCAGGTTATTTCCAACCCGCGAGAAATTTATTGCCAGAAAGCCTATCAGATCTGAAGAATGATATTCGCGATCAGCAAGGTCGATCTGTTGGGGGGAGAATGTTTCTGCTGGAAAATGAGAGCACGTGGCGTCGGCGTGGAATCGGTAATTATTTGGGAAATGAGAGCCATGTATTGGGCTTATCTCGACAGGCACGATAGCTAGCTAAGGAAATTAAGTTTTTGTTATTGCTTCGTCTTCATCTGCGCCGGATTTATTTTGCTCGAGCTCCAAGACTTTCGGCCTGACGATTTGATGAGATCGTTGAAGGACTTTACATTCTTCTTATTAACTTTGATGGTGGATGAGGCTTAAAAGCCACTCATATGAGAGCGTATAATTGAGATGCCAAGGTATAAGGAAGACAGAACTAGCGTGAATTCGGAAGCAACTCTGAATTGTCATGCTGACAGCGCCGCGGCTGCGAGCTTTAACCATCATGAATTTCAAACTGTGGCTGCGGTTACAAGACCATGAAATGGCGGCGGCATGTTCAGCAATCAAATTAAACAAACGACCATTTTTTGGTTTTTCTGACAATCAATGATTTACAATCGATTTGTAAAGCTTAGCAGCTCGACAGAAACAAAAGAGGAAAACAAGAAGAGAGTCCAGTTAAAAAATACCTAAGTTTCCAACTGAAGTAATCTTGAAGTATTGTAGAAAACGCGGTAGTCTCATTAACGTCCAGTTAGACATTCAAAGCGATCCTTGAGAGAGCGGGTATTGAGTGAATGGATGTATACCGCAAAATGTCAAGTCACAGAGGTCGCGCGAGAGCGCGAGGCACAAAGTGACCGCCAACCCCTTTTCGCGCACACCATTATTATGTTCCAGCCGGTTAACTTTCTCTCTCTCTCTCTCTCTCTCTCTCTCTCTCTCTCTCTCTCTCTCGTCGGTTCCTCCACGCGGAATCGTCTTTAGTGAGTGCTTGAGACTCTCGCTTTTTTCTCCTTCTCCTCCTTTTTGCCTTGATTGTATCCGGAGTCACTGAATTTTTTAGTACCTTGCCGTTCGTTAAGGTTTTCTTTTTCTTTCTTTATCTGTTGTTGAGCCCGAGGAATATATATTTTAACAACAATAATCTGGCAAATTGCTTGTATTCGTAATGCAACTTTTAATAACAAAAGAATCATACAATTTCTACGAAATAATTAATTCATTCTGTAGGTGTTTAGACTTAATGAAAAATCAAGGGCAGAGTTCGCGAACTGCATGCAAGTAGGCACGAAGCTGCGGCAGCACCCGACCCTATATAATACATAATGCACTATACTATAAGTTAGTTCGTAATAAAATTGATTTTCCTTCAAAATCATTGTATCAAATTAACTCGTAGTGAAGTTTACGATCATTCAGCTACGGATCAAAATTATATATTGTTTTCTTCTTGGCTTAATCTTAAAACCTCTCACAAGGACAGTGTCACTTGTCCGGGTTACCGATTCACTTGCAACTT
The DNA here is from genome assembly GCA_035047105.1 of Galeopsomyia nigrocyanea. Lineage (NCBI taxonomy): Eukaryota > Metazoa > Arthropoda > Insecta > Hymenoptera > Eulophidae > Galeopsomyia > Galeopsomyia nigrocyanea. The sequence continues at coordinate 7,293 of JAWWMK010020183.1, read as the reverse complement.
CGGAATCTTTTTTCATACGTAAAAAAAAGTAGATTAAGCCACATCCGTTAATCCTGACACTCGATGTTTCTATAGCTATAGGCTATTGGTGAGTCACTTGTAATGGAAATATCTTGTAATCTAAGCGTTATAGGGTTATTGTGATATTACTAAATGAAAGCTGAGATCAAACCCTTTCGAAAGAAAACAAAATTTGATTAAAAATATGAAAGCTAATTAGCCTCTTTTTCGAAACAAAGCAAGCTATTGAAGATTCCATATATGATTTTTAAAACGGCGTAACTTTGGAACGATTTGATTTTTTGAACAAATTTTATTTCTTATAGATTACAAGCTATGTCCATTACAAGAGAGACTGAATTGACAAAAATAGCCTATAACTATAGAAATGTCGAGCGTTAAGATGAATGGACGCATCTTCTTACATATTTTTTATAAAAAGAGATCCCAAAATTACATGCGAAAGGGTAACCCGGAAATTTGACGTCTGCTTGTCAGTAACGCAACGCAAAAATCTCGATATTCATATCCAAGACGTAACAAACAGCAACAAAACTGCTACTTCATTCAACAAAATCCCAATAAAGAGAGAGAGAGAGAGAGAGAGAGAGAGAGAGAGGAGGGGTGGGGACTCGTCAAAGAACAAGAAGAGAAGAAGGGAAAAATCTGAGCGTGCCGTAATAGCAAAGCCGCCGAAGGCTTTTCCACGGCTGCGAAACCCTCGAGCTTAAACGCTCGAGTGGGCTTCGTCTCGAGGGGCTCGATCTTTCTGCCAGTTAACTTGTCTCAGCTGGCTCTCGTCTCGTCTCTCTCGCTCCCGAGTGGCTAAGCTCTTCTACCCATTTCTTTGTTTTTTATTCTTCCTTTCTGTTCTCTCGGGCGTGAATAATTGTCGTTGGCGAGCAGGTTTGATTGTAGCCTGCAAATCTCGTCCAAGGAGCTTGGCTATGGGCTGCTTTGATGGGCCAAGCGTGCCAATGCTCACTTCTAGCAGGGAATGCTCGCGCAGTACAGGCGTGCTGGGGATTGCGCGCGTCTTGAGGCGCTACCTATATGATGGTATACTGTGTCGATGGCAATTCTGTTGGGATGCTAAACGCCGCTGCTGCCCGGCTAATCGTCAGCAAAGTAAATGTGTTTGCAATGTCAGTCCTCTGGAGTTTGGCGTGTGACATTGCTCCTATAACAATTAATCGCAATACTTTGGCATGAAACGATCATAGCGGAAAATAACAACTTTTATATGACAATTCAATGACAATAATTGTTCTTTCTCTCTTCTACACATAACGACGCATCTTTGCAGCTCTCAAAACGCATCAGCTCACGACTTTCAATCGCGCAAATAATAGCACACCTTGTTGTACGCATCAATAAGAATGATGAACGCGCAGGCAATGTGTAGCTGCGCTCGCAACGAAATCACATATGCACTGAAAGCAGCAGAGCTCTAAGCAGCTTTTGCTCGTCAGTAGCCGATAAAGAAAGGGGAAGCCCCTCTCGTGCGTGTTTGTAAGTGCACCATTCAGCGCACACCTCATTTGCAACAAGTCTGCGTGTCGCCAAATTGTCACGTTCGTCGTCAAGCACTTGTTGCTATGAGCGACCGAGCAACGACATTTAACCATTAGATTCGTGCATGCTACTGTGCCCAACAACAGAGAACAATTATGATATCTCGATCTTCTTCTTTTTTTCATTTCATTTTTTGCATCTCCCACATTTTTTCCCACTCATTCAAAGCACAATGTGCATGTCTTGAATTGGTCAATGAAACGAGAATCATAGAAGCTGACGAATATACAGAGCCGCGTTTACGCGTGCGTGCCAATATCAAATTGAATTGTTGTTTTGTTTGCCGTTTCCGGCCCTTTGTCTTGTTTACCTTCAACGACCAAGTGATCAGCTTTATCCACTCATATTCTCTCACGTACTTGATCAAATAGACAACAAATCAGATCAGCCTGCAATGTTTGCCTGCCTGTCCAATCGTCAATTTCGATCATTCGCAAGCCAACGCAAGTTCAAAATACGTAAATCACGCGTTGAAGCATCCAATCGAGAAATTCGATTGAAAAAGATGAAAGACGAAAAAATCGACGTTTCCCATTTTCGTCGTCGAGAAATCACGGGAGAGAGTAAAAAAAAAAGGCTCACGCGAATTAGCCGAATTGCTTTTTGACTATCCACAGTGAATAATTGGCTTCGCGCTCGCGACCCTTTCCATCCATTCGTGTGTGCGTTCGTTCGCTCGCTCTCTTGAATAATGCATATCGATCGGTGGACGATGACGCGTCGTCCGCAAGTGCCCGACGACAATTTGGAGCCTCGATGGTAGTAAAGGGACAGCGTTTCAACGATGGACACGCTCGTAGAGATACGAATTTTTTTTACTCTTGGAAACGTAGTTATAGTTAAAAAAAAATTTGTTTCGTATATCGTTCATCTGTCTACTTTTTTTCATAAAAATACATTTGCGCGTACGAAATAGAAATATTACACTGATTTTACAATATGAAAAGTAAAAATAAATTTCTTTCGAAAATCCGTGAAGCACGAATATAAAAAAGCTCTCTCGAAGGTAACATAACAATCGAACAGATGTTGCAACGATTGTAACAAGAATTTCAGTGTCAGAGAGAGAGAGAGAGAGAGGGGGGGGGGGGGGGGGCCAACGCAAAGGTCACTAAGAAAAGAAGAGAATCAATCGAGACGCTCGTGTCGTATCCTCGCGACTGATTTCTCTTTCTTGGCAGCGCTCCAAGGGCTACGTCGCGTCGTCGGCAAACAACCGCTTTCAAAGTGACTTTCACTCGCTGCCTCTTTCTCATTCCCTAACCAGTTGCACACACTGCCACATCACAGCCTGTCTTCGATCTGTTGCCAGCCGGCGTATCTTCAGCTGAGAGAGCATACACCTAATTACACGTTTAAGTTATTTGTCAGAATCTCTCGTTGAACCGGTAATTTTGGCAACTTTTCTATTGTCAATCGAGGGTATGATTATTGAAAATGCTATTTAGACGCGATAACGAAGAAGCTAGGGAAGGAAAAGAAAATGCGCATAAACGCGAGCAGAATATAATTGGCACGTTGTGAATGAAGCAGCAATGACGCGTTCACTGACTGCACGCACGCACAGCTTTCGTTACATAAGACTCGAGAGTGCGTGCAAGCGGGATTATGGTGTGAGTCGTGACGTAGAGCCTAGGCTTCGGCAATGACGGGCAGCTGTATGCCGGGGAGCTGCTGTGGTTTAGGGATTTGCTAGGTATATATAGTAGTAGTGCGTGCGCTGCTCTGATCAGCTCGATGGCTATAGTTTCAGTTGAACGAATGCCTCATTCACGGGCATTAGCGAAAAATTGGCACTTTTTCTTGAACGTAAACTTGCAAGCGCAAGTTTTTCATGGCTCCGTATGATGAGCCAGCCGCGGCATAACTATGCGCCAATCAGTCAATTGCATGTAGCAATTAGTTTGACAAACACGCACGTTACGCTGTATTTAATTCAGTGCTAGCGTTCAATTCATAAAGATTACTGCTGGCCAATCAATCATACAGGCAGCTGAGCATTCTAATAGTCAAAGCTCGACACAACAATAGAGTACTCGCGCATGCTAGCAACGCTTTCCCTTTGCTGATAGCTGCCGCCGCATATGGGCACTAACGTTGCGCAACTGACGAGTCCATTAGTTATCTGCGTGTTTGTGCGCTGTGCGCGCAACAGCTTTCTTCCGCCTTTTCGGCCTAAACTGCTGCACATATTACTCGTGTTACAGTCATTTTTGTTTGAGGACTTGGTATTTAGCGATTGCTATGTAGATCAATTGTCATACACAATATTCTGACATATCCTTGCTTGCCGCGCTAGTACCATTACACGCGATAGACTGACAGAGCATTGCATTTTGTATGCGTCAAATGTACGCGCAACATCAACTAAGACTAGCTGCCTGAGACGACAAAGGATATGCATCATTCGAGGGGCAATACGAGCTTTACCAAACTTTCAGCCATCTTTTCATTTTGTTTATCGCCATCGTCCAGCTTTTCTGAAAGCCGACAAATTATTCATCGAATCATATCTCGTTATTAAATACTACTATTTTCAAGAAATTTTCATTTTCAACAAAACATTTTTTTATTCCGTCCACGTCAAAGTGAATTTCAGTCGAAAAACCCGCGCAGAGAGCTGCTCTGGCAGTCAGTTAGAATAGAAAAGTGTCAGTCAAGTTCATTTGTAGAGTATGAACATGAAAGTTGGAAGGCTCGCAAAGATAGAGAGAGAGAGAGAGCCTCTGGACCGCGTAATCTCACCTTTTGGATGCTAGAGGAAATGGTAGCTATATAGCTGCAGCGAGAGAGATGGCGTTTACAGGCAGTGTTTTACGATTGGCGAACCTATACCACACGACTACTACTACTACTACTACTAGGCGATGTTTACGGTGCGCTGTAAAAGCGAAAATTTCACGGATCGTGAGAGAGAGAGAGAGTGAGACCGTCTTTATTTCCGGGGCTCCTCTCTCTTCTCTTCGCTTCATCCACCTCTCTCTCGAACTCACCCTCCCCATCATTTTCGTCTGAGTTACTATCTTCAAGCACTATAGCTGCTTTATTTCCGGAATTTTATTTTTGTTATCTCGGAGAGATGAGGGTTGCACGATTGGGAACGTGTTTTGTTCATTTTTTTTTCAATGCTGCTGTTTTGTCGAGGGGCGATCGATTAAAAATGAACTTCTACTTGGACGATTCGATTATTGTTATCTTTGTTCACTTATAAAAAAGCGCATGTGTATATTTCATGACTGTTGAAGCATAAACGTGCAAACTAGAACTCTGAAAGGTCATTTGTGATTGCGGTGTGTGTGTGTGTGTGTGTGTGTGTGTGTGTGTGTGCGTATTCATGTACAGAGCGTAAATTGCTTGAAATAATTGGGAAGAAAGAAGAAGAGGGCGTAAAAGTAATAGCAGCGAGTAATGAAGCAACTTTTGGTCTTCGTCGCCGAGTAATAAGCCGATGCCGTCGTGAAAGAACGATGAATTATTGTAATTAGACGACGGAGGGGTTGAGGGCGCAGCTTTGTTGGCGAGTAGAGCGGGAAGGCTAATGACAAGCGCAGCGAAGAAAGCTGATAAGACACGCAGGAATAATTCAGTCTGTCGCGCAGATACAGAGCAGCAAGTCAACTAGCTAATTTGCATCTTCTGAGGAAGAACGAATGAGCCTTATTTGCGCGAATGCGATGGTGCGGTCGGGCGGAGCTAGGGAATACTGGTTGCGAGTAGAAACAGAGTGTGGTTTGTGCGAATACTCTGAGATTGGGGATCTATCGAAAAATGGAGGCAACTTCTTTGGAGGCTGCAACAAGAAGGGTTAGTGACAATTATCAAACATTGGTTTTCATCGAAAATATCGAGTGATTGTAGTGGCTATAAGAAGTAGAACATGAGAGAAGAGCTGGCCTTGCGTTGGATTAGTCTTCCGTGTGTGAAGCATTATGATCAAGACTCGAGGAGCAATAAGCGCGCGTGTATGTCCGAGGGATTCGAGCAAGCAGGAGAGAGAGAGAGAGAGAGGGACTAATTGCATTGCTCGATGAGGCATGCAAGCACGCGATATCCGATTATGAGCGTCTCTCACGAGAGAGAGAGAGAGAGACTTCAAGGATAGGCCCGTCTTCTTATCGTATACGACACTGGCAAATGTACATGTAATAGTTTGTTGCAATTCCGCTTAGCGAAACATTGATTGCACAGCCGCTATCGCCGCTATCAATCTGCGGATGTGGAACATCGTGAAAGACGCGCTACTCGAGCCTCGCACAAACTCAGACAGGATGAGCATCTCCACCACATGCAACTGACCGCCGGCGCCACTGCAATGCTATGTCCGTCTGTTTAAGTGCGCTCCCTTTGTGTGTGTGTGCGTGTGTGTTGCAAGTCATACTACATATACAATACAAGTTGCGAGCGAACCATCTTTCGTACATTCTACTGCAAGAGTTCAATAATCAGCCCTTCATCATCATTTTCAAATTTTCGATATTTAACAACCAAACTACTCGGCCAATTAGCTAACTAAGCTCGCTAAAATCCAACTTGTTCATCTCGCCACGATACGACACAACAAAAATTGCCGCCAAGTCTATTCAAAGCTGCCTACTTGTATGACATATCGACAAAGAGAATGTTGCTCGAATCTGTTGTTCAGTGGCGTTTGATCGTCTGAACAATAACTAGCAATAAGAGAGAAAGAAAGAGAATTGCTGCGGCAGTATTTGTCAGCGTGCGAATGCAAATTGCATCGGTTGCTGTGGCAAACGAGCAGCGCGCTTCACTGCTACTGCTGCGGCTGCCGAATTGCGCTTTCGGCAACGTTCACTGTAAATAACAAACTGAATAAGAAGGCTCGCTGACAATGCGACAATTATCATTATATTTGGATTAGATATTGATATCGAGCGAATAAACGTCAAACTGACGCTTCGCTCAGTACCTCACAAATCATTGAATATCAAATCAGCTGAGTCAAGGGAGATAAGAAGAAGGGTATTATCGCGCCTACGACGACGAGGTTCAAGGCGATAAGGGCGTTCGCTCGTTTCTTCAGCTCGTTTTCTTCCCTTTTTACGTGCATCACGCACACCAGTTCTCTCTCAGCTCTCTCTCTCTCTCTCTCTCTCTCTCTCTCTCTCTCTCTCTCGCGTGGTTAAATCGCTTGACTTCTCGCTCGCTTTGTGTGGCACAGAAAATACAAGTACGAGAGAACAAGAGATGAGCTTCTTTGTGCTGCAGCAGAAGCTCGGACAGTTTCAAATGCTCTTTTGCTGATTTTTTCGTTACATCGAGGCAAGTGTCTATTTTTATTAATTTTTTTCCCTTATATTTTCTCTAGTTGAGTCTATATGATTTTTGAAAGTATAGTTGTGTTAGTGTGAATTGTACCGACGAATCAAGAGAATTGCTTGTTAATAACGAAGCCACTGTGGTTAAATAATATTATTCATTTGTTTTCGTACCTTAAGATATTAACAGTCCAATCGAATTTATTTCAAGTTATGTAATATTGAAGGTATATGTAATAATTAAATATTTACACATCGATCTCTTAATATTCAATGATAGACACCTTGCCATATAGAAGAAGAACCTCCTGCAGGAATGCATGAGCTCGAAGCCAAGGTAAAGCGCGTATATGACGATATCCTTAAAAAAAACACACTTTTCTGGGGTCTAGAATGGAAAAATTTTTTTTGATGCTAAGGCTTCCGGACCTTTTTCCTCTTC